>VDFB02270651.1:550155235-550241194 GCA_007258455.2 Sequoia sempervirens
AAATTAACAAAAATGGAAAATTTTTGAATTAAATTTTTTTTTTCCAAAAATGGAAAATTTTTGAATTAAATTTCTAGAAAATTTTGGATTGGATTTTTAACATGTGAGCTACTAATGATGATATCTATTTTTCAGGATTAAATAAATCAAAAAGGGGACTTGCATATGGATTTGTGCCGAAAGGGAAATCTGGAATAGTTCAATTTAAATATTAAAAGTGGGGCCTGCATAAGAATCTATGCCCAAACTGTCTACAACTAGAAGGAGTTTCTGGAAGACATGTGAAGTTGATTTCATCATCCAATCAAAATTTTCATTAATGACAAGCTGGCATAATATTGTTTTCTCATTGTTCCATGATGTAACTACTTTTATGCAATTAGATGATGATGTAACATGAGCTCCCAAATTAAATATAATAGTTTGATGCTTCTAGAAGTGCAATTGTAGCCATTGGATTGATTTAATCTTGGCCTTTGATTCAAAATGTAATTTTCTATAAAAGGCCAGTGCCTTCTCATTTGTAGGGGGTTAGACTAGGTTAGAAGAGCTGTTTAGAAGATGTAAAAGCTAGAATTGGCTAAGTTAGGAGTTAGATTCTGCAAGTTAGTAGTTGTAGTAGAAGAGAGAGATTGGAACTTGTTATGTAATGTTGGAGAAGTTAATGCAATTGGATTGTTGATTTGGCAAGCTTTGTGTTACACCTTGACAATTCATGGTTTCTTGTTCTTGATTCTCAAATGTCAGATATTAGATTTTAGTTCTTTTGCAATGATGGTGAAATGTTAATAATGTTGATCGATCTTTGGTCCATACTTTTAGAAATTTGTTGATTGTAATTTGTTGTGTAAAGTGAGTTTGGGCCTCATTTTGTGCTTAGTTCAACTATGGATGCTTGTTTACATTGTTCGAGTTATCGGGTATGTGGAGGAATATTCATAGTAAGAAAATCTTCAGTTTCCTTACAAGATTGCACCATTTTTGTGGAGTTGTGAGCTTGTCCTTGATCAAGCAGAGATTGGTTTTATTGGAGATCTATCCATTTGTAGCATTCATCATTGTTGTGATTGATCTTAGGAGTTAGTTTAGAATAGAATCCCTCTCAAACCTTTCTTTTTTGCTATTTCTTTTAAATCTGGGTTAGTTTTAGGATTGAAAGCATCACCATATTGTTACATCTGATGAAAGTACACTTGTAGCATTGTTCATTTGTAAGGCCCCTTGTGATTACCAACATTTTCACATCATCATTGAGTTTTTTATGCATTGTCAAGACATGACATTAGAGACCTTGGGGTTATCTCTTGAGGCTTTCTGATAGAGATTTACCTTTCAAGAGAGATAGGATTTCATATTCTATTTGAGTTCTTGTGCAGAAAAAATCATCAACAAACACTAGTTCTTCTTCTTCTTTATTGGTCTCAAGAGGTTCGATGTGAGATGTTGGGATCAGAGTTTTTAGAGGACTTGTTCCTTTTTCAAGTTGTAAGCAACTTTTAGGCTCCGGGTCTATTTCAACTTGTTAAAATTTGTTCTTATAGACATATTTCATTAATTGATGAAGGTCAAAGGTACCACATGCATCTCATGAATACATGGTCTTTGCAAAAGAAGATTGTATGCAAGATCATAGGGCATGACATGAATAGGAGTTTTCAAGGTAGTCATTTTGACTGTGATAGGTAAAGTGATTACATCGAGCAGTTTCTTTATAATATTGTCAAAGCCTCTAATAGATAAGGAATCAGATTTTATTTGTGATTTATCCACATGTAACTAATCTAGGAGCTTTACACTGCACACATTAAGGGCAGATCCATTGTCAAAAATTGTTCTTTTGATGTCTATTCTATTTGTGTATTAGAATATATGTTATCAAATTGAAACAATAAACACAAATAATATAAATTTAAACTGAAGAAATTGAAATGAAATTGGATAAACAAGAATTCTTCAGAGGTGTTCCATCTTCCTCTATCTCTAGAGATTTGTTCGAAGTTTCTGCTCTCAGATTGTGTAAGCTTGGCTTCTCCAAATGGAAATCTGCAGAATGAGTATGCAAAGGAAGTTCTCTATCCTATATGTTGGTGGAGGTGAGAATGATGATACGGATATGTGCAGGGGATGTGGATTATGCACAGGGGCTGTAAATTGAAACTAAACTATGTGGATGATTGGCCATGATATGCTATGATTCTAAAAACTATGGATGTTGTAAGACTATGCTATGGATGCTTGAGAGCTATTTGACTATAGTTTCTCTATTGAAAGCTTCTATCTCAATTCAAAGACTCAGAAGTCCTATTTATAGTTTTTTGCAGGCAAAATCCTATCTGGCAAGGATCAACAGCTGTAAGGTTATCTGGTAAGTTTGAATGGTGAGAGATGGAGAGGTTGAGAGGAAAATGGAAGAGGTTGGGAGGTTGGAGAGAAGGATGGATGCATGTCTTCAACCCACGGGAACAAGCCTGCACAAGAACAGAGGAATTTAAT
Organism: Sequoia sempervirens; assembly: GCA_007258455.2. Taxonomy (NCBI): domain Eukaryota; kingdom Viridiplantae; phylum Streptophyta; class Pinopsida; order Cupressales; family Cupressaceae; genus Sequoia; species Sequoia sempervirens. Next base: position 550,157,729 of record VDFB02270651.1, read on the forward strand.
TTCCTGTTTCGGCAGTTTTGTTTCACGGTTGTTGAAGATAATGCAAATATTAAATAAATAAATTTATTTAATTTCATTTATGTGAGTTTGATTTTTGATTTTAGAACTATAGAATATTTAGTTAAATATTTTGGAATATTTAATTGTGATGTGACTTTAGAAGAATTAATTAAATATTTTGAGATATTTAATTATGAATGGAATTTAGAAGACTTTAATTAAATATTTTGAAATATTTAATTATGAATAGTATTTAGAGGATTTATTTAGAAGAAAGAAATATTTAATCTTTATTTGAATAAAATATTCAAGCCAAGATTATATGATAATTAATATAAATAAATCATAATGTTTATTTAATTAATTAAGAAACGAATAAGAAAAGTGATTAAATAAACTCTATTTTATTTAATCGAAATGAAAGAATGAACAAAATAAATAAATTATTTAAATTTATTTATAATGCCAGATGAAATTGGAGATTTAATTAAATATTAAAAATATTTAATTAATTTTACTCGTGATGTGACCATTTTAGGTGTATATATTTTGCCCTCTTTGAAGTGATGTGTTTTACTTGCTTTAAAAGAATTTTGAAATTTTCCCCAGGATGTTGACTGTCGAATGTTGATAGGTATATGCCCCCTCGAACGATGAATCGATAATATTTTGATTTTTGTGAATTTTTTTGAAATTTTTAGATTTTTGTGGAATTTTTGATTTTTATGATTTTAAAGATGTCGATTCATCATTTGAAAATTATGATGTGAATAAATTGACCCAGAGAGATGTGAAATGAAAATTAATGACCAAAATTTCCCCTACTATGTTAAAATGTGATAAAATGCCCCAATTTTACCATTAAATAGGTTAAAAATGTCATTTTCCATGTCATTTTCCATTTTAACCTAGTAAAATTTGTAAATTTTGAGCTCTGGTTTGATAATTATGGCACTTCCAATTCACCAGCACCATTTCGAGCGTATCCGATGACATCAACGGCCAACGCACTATGGACCCCCGGTATGTACCCCGTGAAACTCCTTTTTGAAAATTTTCTGTTTGTTGCACATTTTTTGATGTTTTGATTGTGAAATTATGTGTTTTAGCGCCCTTAATAGTTTTCATAGCGCCCATGACAATTTCTGTAGCACATATAATCTTGTAGCGCATTTGATAAATTTTGTAGCACCCTTGATCATTTTTGTAGTGCATTTGTTTTAGTAGCACCCATAATGAAAAGCATAGCGCCCATGATATGTTTTGTAGTGCCCTTGATACAATAGCAACCGTGATGAAAATCATAGCGCCCATGATGCTTTCCATAGCACCTTTGATTATGTGGTGTTGTGAGTGATAAATTTGTTCCCAAAGTTGTTGAAAAACAAATAATAACTGATAAATTTTCTTTTAAAGTTGTTAAAAACAAATAGGATTGATAAGTTTGCTTCTAAAGTTGTTAAAAACAAACATGAGTGTGATTATTTGCTTTCATGATGATGAAAAACAAACTGTTTAATTGATATGTTCATTCCTACGGTTGTTAAAAAAAACATGAGTGTGATTATTTGCTTTCAATGATGATGAAAAACAAATAGTTTGATTGATATTCAGATTTAATTGATTAATCATTATGATTTGATTTTGATTTTGCTTTGTCATGTTGATGTATCAACAGGAGAGATTGGGCATTTTGCAGTCACGGGAGACATTCTCGATGACATGGAGCTTGATTCCACACTTGTTACAGTTAGATCGAGATGTGATCGAGGCCTATGGATTGAGGTCATTGCTTGACATGCCTAAGGTGTGCCTCAACAGAGCTTTATTGATAGCACTAGCAGAGTGGTGGCATAGTGATACAAACACATTTCATTTACCGACCAGAGAGATTACAGTGACCCCTGAGGACATATATCGTATCTTGAGGATCCTAGTGATGGGAGAGATAGTGGTCTTTGATAGCCAAGAGGTTGGAGGCACTGATGCTTTGAGGAGGATTTTCAGAGATGATCATATTGCTAGATATTTCATCCCATGGGGCAAGATGACAGATACATATCCACCCTTACCATCCGTACTCGCAGGCTTCATTGGAGGTGTGTTGTGCCCCGACCATAGGTCGAAGGGGTTCGCAGTTGGATGGGGTCAGGTTCTGGAGAGTATGGTGATGCAGGGTACACAGTATGCATGGGGGACATGCATGCTTGCTCACTTGTATGATGAGTTACATCATATTTTATATGGTAGAGGCCGAAGTTTTGCTATTGGGTGTTCTTTACTACAGATATGGGCATGGGAGCACTTTACTATCATGCAACCATTGACTCAAGGACAGCGACCAGCTGGTCGATCGTACAGATGGAGATATGCAGATATTATTGCTCAGCTGAGACTGGGCAAACTAGATCATTGGTAGCGTCTCTTAGATGGTCTTGATACAGTATGCTGGCGACCATATTTAGAGTGTGAGGCATGGCCAGAGGATGTGAGGGAGATGCCCTATGTTTGTACATCTAGATATCTTATTGGCTGTACTCCGTGGATAATTGAGAGATTTCTTGCGAGATGAGTATGTCGGTAGTTTGGTCAGATTCAGGGTATGCCTATGGGTTCTGCCATTTATGCACGACGACAGCCAGAGCTTGCAGTATGAGGCCCAAAGATTTCCTATGAGGCAGTGGTTGCAGAGTTCACCAAGTTAGGAGTGGTGATGTGGGATTACCGAGTTGATGTCCTTGATGCAGGGACGATGCCAGAGTATAGCCAGTATGTGTTAGAGCATCCTACACCATGTATGTTTGATCCTGATGAGCCTATTGCTCCTATTGCTATACAGAGATGATGACAGAGAGATTCAGCTTCAGAGGGTGATGATTCAGAGGGAGGGGATGATGATGAGATTGGAGATAGTGATGATGATTCAGAGGGAGATGATGATGATGAGGAGGGTGGAGGTAGGGGTGGTGGTGGTAGGGGTGGTGATAGAGGTGGCAGGAGAGGTGGTAGGAGAGGTGGTAGAGGTGGACCATGGATGAGACATACAGATACATCACCTTCAGTAGATCCAGTGGTGTTAGGTCATATATCCTCTCTACAGAGTACAGTGCAGAGCTTACAGAGTCAGCTAGCACAGGCACAGACCCTTATTACCCAGCTTCGGGGATAGTTGACTTCAGTTACTACTGAGAGGGATATAGCCAGATAGCAGGGTGAGCAGGCCATTGCTTTGGCGGATAGTCTACAAAGAGTAGCAGCTAGCACCCTACCTGGTGATATGATGAGAGAGGTGACTAGAGCCACCCAAGAGGCTAAGTTTTATAGGACCAAATATCATGATGTTGTTCCACCTGAGTGGAGGGAGAGTTATACACAGTCACGGTCTACCCATAGTCACTCTCGTACTACCAACAGGGGTGTGACATAACCATTACCTCCAGGAGGTCCATCAGAGATAGGTGGAGCAGGTCCATCAGGTGCAGGTGGTATAGGTCCCAGACCAGCACCATCAGAGGATAGCACTGCCTAGTGCATTGTATATGATGTTTTTGTGATACTCTGTTGAGACATTTGTAGACACCCTGAGATGATCCCATTTTTGATGATGTTATATCGTGTAGTTGACATCCTTGTACATTTTGACATTCATGTTTGAGATATATGAAATGCAGCGATGATTTATGATGAGATAAATGCATCTATTTTCTATATGCATGATGTTTTATCATATGATGGTTTCTCAATTTTATGCTTATGATGTATATATATGCATGATTTATAAGATGAATGATTATATAAATATGATGGATGATATAATTTATGAATGCTTATAAATGTTTGGATTATGATGTACGCTTTCAATTTTCTGATTTTCTGATGGAAATATGTATGAAATGATGTTTTTGTGAATGTCAAAATATACTCAGTCATGTATGCAAAAAGATGAACCATTTGATACTTTGCCAGCTTTTTGGGAAATCTATAAATGCAAAATGCAGATTCTAACATGAATGCAATCTATATTAACCATGTAGGATATTTGTACAATATTGCCATTTGGAGAACTTATTTGTGCTTTTTGTATCATCATAGAGCATTGAAATGTTGAAAGTTAATACAAGCATCAAAGGGTATGTTAGCACCAGTGATGACCTGAGTATTGCTTTCATGAATTTCGATATAGCAAGTTAATACAAGCATCTAGGTATAATTGAACCGAGATGACCTGAGTATTGCTTGCATAAATAGACAAGAGTTAACCAATTTTCCATGCAAATTCTGAAATGTCATCAATGATACGTAGTAGAGCATGTCTCGCAACCAATTTGCATAGTACTAGTGATTTCCTTGCAAACAACAGACAAAGAAAAATCATACTCCTTCCTTGCTTTTCTAGTTTAGTACATCATCGAATTGCTCCAAAGATATGATGGAAAAATCAAACAACCATTCAAATTTTGCTTAAAATATTTCAAACATTATTTAGATTAAGATCATCCAAGTTGATTGTCAACATTGATGTTTTTGTTTCGATGTTTGTTTTGGATCATGTTGTTTCGATTTCCATTGGCATTGAATAAGCATGTTAAGGTTAATTTGATACGGCAATGTTTGTTGTGTTTTGGTAAACCATCTTGTGTCTATTTCTGATGTTCTAAAAACTCGTTGTCCCTCTCTTGTTTTATTTTGTGTTTCCGCATTTTTCCCCTAGTGTGAACATAACCTAAAGATTATGGATATGTACAAATTTCATCAAGCCATGATGAAACACAAGAATTCCCGCCATACGATATGGATATGAAAGATATATACAGATGATAGATATGAATGGATGATGCCTAAAGTGAATGCAAGACATAAGCTAATAGATGGAGGAGCCTATTTTGATCACAAGTAGCACCTGTTTTCCAGGTTTTCACCACTTGTTTTTATTGCACTTTTTCAGGATTTTTCTAATGTTTATGATTTTTTTTGACTTTTTCTGATTTTTTTTTTTGGACTTTTTCAGGACTTTTTTATTTTTTTATTTTTTTATTTTTTTCAGGACTTTTTATGATTCAGACATAAAATTTCTTCAAATGAATGTTGTTGATCGGCTCTTCAAACAGGTCCCCTTCTGACGTAGATAACTGATATACACTAGAACCGTATGCTGCAATGATGACAAATGGACCAAGCCAGTTAGGTTCAAATTTCCCTTTCTTTTCTCTGTCTTGCTGATTACGTGGATTTTCTCTCAAGACTAAGTCACCTACTTGAAATGTTTGTGGTTTAACTCTGTGATTATAACTACGAGACATAACTTGTTGATAACCCTTTAAATGGTCAGTTGCATGTTGACGTCTTTCATCTAACAGTTCTAGCTCTTGCAGGCGAGATACTCTGTAGTCTTCATCATTTATCTGTCCCTTGAGCAAGACTCTCAGCGAAGGTATTTCAACCTCTAGTGGTAAGATTACTTCTGCTCCATAGACCAAGGCATATGGTGTAGCTCCAATTGGTGTGTGAATGCTAGTTCTGTATGCCCACAAAGCTGGATTTAATTAGACATGCCAATCACGACCGACATCATTTACTATTTTCTTCTGTTAGAAACCCATGATCAGATTTGCAAACCAGAATAACCTTCCACAGAAGAGAAAATCAAAAAAGCACAGAGGTTGCAAAAAGATGTGCAACATTAATTATTCGAGAGTTCAATTAATTACAAGATAATGATTTGCTTTATAAAAGCAAAGATGCAAACCTAATCTTATCTTGAGCAACAAGATAGCTCGATAAGATAATGATAAGATCCTAAAAATTAGGAATTAAATATTGCCTAAGTAAACTTATGCAAAGTGTAATTAATAATTAATTACACCAACACCCCCCCATAAGTGCAACTTAGGGAGAAGAAAAATAAAGCATGCACCTAAAACTAAGATGAATGCAAGAAAGCATGAATGGGTCTCAGCAACAAGGCCTGATCAGGTACCCAAGTACAAATGCAATGATGAGGTAGAGAAGGAAAAACCCAGTGGGAAAAAACCCCCTACAATGTGATGACATGCTACAAAGAAGCACTAGAAGAACACTGTGGAGTAACACTGGAACTTGATATAGGCAAGCAAGGAAATATTCTTCTGTATACTACTGAAACCAGATGAGAGTCACTGATTGACTCAAGGAATCATGATAAAGCAACAGAAGACCCGATGCCATGAGGCCTAATCAGGTACCCATTTACAAATGCAATATGAGGTAGAGAAGGAAAAAGATGTTCTCTGTAAACCTCTCAGTAAAAATGCATTAAGAGAATCAATTATTACAAAGTGATCAATCCTTATGAAGGAGATCACGAAACCCTAAAAAGGAAACCCTAAATGAAACCCTAGTGTGCACACTTAATAATTAATAATTAATTATTAATGTGCCTAAGTTTAGCTTAAGTAATAAAGAGGAATAAGTGACTTAATTAATTAATTAATCAAAGTGATGTAATTAATTAAGCATAATACTTATTACTCTAACACCCCCCCTTAAGATGAACTTAGGAAGAAGCTAAAACACTAGAATAGGATGCATGAAAGCAAAGATGGGTCCCGGCAACGAGGCCTAATCAGGTACCCATTTACAAATGCAATATGAGGTAGAGAAGGAAAAACCCAGTGGGACAAAAGCCCCCTATAATGTGATAACATGCTACAAAGAAGCACTGGAAGAACTCTGTAGAGTAACACTGGAACTGCAATCTGACAAGCAAGGAAAGATATCTCTGTCTACAACTGAAACCAAACCAGAATCAAAATAATGCGATAGCAGACCCGATGCCATGGAACACTTGAAAACTCCAAACGGGAACAACCCTGGAATCTATGAAGCAGCAAGCAATTATTGAAAGATGTATTACTGAAAACGAAGTGCAAAGATGCAAGATGCACTCTCCCAACTGCCAAAATATCCAAGTAATCGCCAAACAACCCATCGGGCCAAATCTGGACTAACTGATAAACCTGGGATAGATACAGAAAAAGTGCATGGACAGCAACATAGAGCTCCTTAATACCTTTCCAACGTCACAAATGAGGCGAAAATCAGAGATTGTGGCAAAAAGTTATGAGCTCGAAAGTCCAAAAACAACATCTGACTTCAAACAGCAATAAATGTAGTAAAACAGAAAAATACTGTAAAATAAACTACACCAAATGAAATTGCTCGGAACTAGCTTTCCGACGATATCTTGTTTGCCCGATTTCAATACCGTATGCCCAAGTTATGGCCAAAAGAAAAAAACTGCTCTTTTAGGGCAAACTAGGGTTAGGAGGGGGCAAAGAGGGCCAGCCGTACGGATGACATCATTATGACATCATGCTGACATCAGCAAAACACGAGCATAAAATTGACGACCGTCTGGCTATAGGCGCAAAAATTCGGCCCCCCTGCAGAAATGAAAAAAATTTCGGGCCCTTGGTCGTGCATATGACCGCGGGCTGGTGTTGGAGGGGTCTGGTCAGTGGCTAGGGCGGAGCCCCTGGTCCCCATATGACTGCCGGCGGAGCTGAAGGGTCCTGCGAGGCTGACCTCGGCGGAGGTTGGGTGGTGCAGACCGGTGGCTGGCGGAGCACGGTGGCGGTGCTGGCGGGAGATGCGGGCGGCGGTGGCGAATGGGTGGCCGCCCGGTGGCCACCAGGCGGCGGACCCTTTTACTCTGCAAGCGCCGGCCTGAAACCCAAGAAAGTGCATTTTTTGATTTTTTTTGAATTTCTCGCCTCGATCTGCGTGCTGGGGAGGCCGTATGGCCCCCCAGACAAAAAAAATTTGCCTTCTTGACCAACTTGCACCAAAATAGACAAATTTATATGAAAATGGGGGTTTTTGGGCGTTGCGGACTTAATGGCGAGGTCCTTTTTGTCCCAAAATGCCTAGAAAATTAGGCTACCCCCAAATTCAATCAAAAAATTGCATGTGGAAACCCTTGCACTTGAAACTCACTGAAAGGCCATATCTTCAGATCACGAACAAGCAGCTGCAGGTCTGGAGCTCTGATACCATGTTAGAAACCCATGATCAGATTTGCAAACCAGAATAACCTTCCATAGAAGAGAAAATCAAATAAGCACAGAGGTTGCAAAAAGATGTGCAACATTAATTATTCGAGAGTTCAATTAATTACAAGATAATGATTTGCTTTATAAAAGCAAAGATGCAAACCTAATCTTATCTTGAGCAACAAGATAGCTCGATAAGATAATGATAAGATCCTAAAAATTAGGAATTAAATATTGCCTAAGTAAACTTATGCAAAGTGTAATTAATAATTAATTACACCAACATCTTCAAGATCTTCAAGATTGTTTTGTTGGAAGCTTCTACTTGACCATTACCTTGTGGATAATAAGGTGTAGAGAACCTGTGTTGGATGTGAAATCTTTCACAAAGTTCATCCACATCCTGATTCTTGAAAGGCCTCCCATTATCAGTAATGATAGAATTTGGAATTCCATATCGACAAATGATGTAATTCAAGATGAATGAAGAGATTTGTTTACTAGTGACAGTCGTCAAAGGAACAACTTCAATCCATTTTGTAGAATACTCCATGGCTGTGATAATAAATTTATGCCCATTTGATGATGAAGGATGAATTTTTCCAACAAGATCTAGTCCCCACTAAGAAAAAGGCCATGTCAGAGTAAAAGGTTACAATTCCTGTGCAGGTGCATGAATAAGATTCCCATGGATCTGGCATTTAGAACACTTCTTGAAAAAAGTAAAAGAATCTTTCTCCATGGTAGGCTAGTAATATCCCATCCTGACAAGTTTTTTGGCTAAAGTCAAACCACTTGAATGAGTCCCACAAATACCACCATGAACTTCATGTAAGGCTTTTTCAGATTCGTCACATTCAAGACATCGAAGGAGTGTACCATCAAGACCACATCGGTACAGGATGTCAGCAATCAAGGTATAACGAGATGATTGGCGTATGAAATTCCTTTTTTGATTTTGGGATAAATCCGGAGGTAAAATGTTGTCTTTTAGGTAGGTATAAGTCTTTCCATATAAAGGAGAATTAGAACCGGTTAAATGATATATGACTTGGGTCTCAGGATTATCATAGGTGGGAGAAAACAATTGTTCCACCAAGAATTTGTATTGTTTTTGATCTTCTGACAATTGTAACAAAGAATCAATTGTAGCCATTACATCTGCAGCTTTATTATCAATCTTTGAGATTTGTGAAAACTTGATTAACACAAAATACTTTTTGAAATCTTCCACCATGTTCTTGTAAGGTAGCAACTTATCATCTTTAGTCTGATAATCATCATTAATTTGATTAATGACAAGTTGTGAATCACCATAGACCTACAACTCTGTAATCCACCATTCCAATGCTATCTTTATCCCTATAAGCAATGCCTCATATTCAGCTATGTTATTTGTGCAAGGAAACATCAATTGATAGGATTTTGGTATGTTATCTCCTTCAGGTGTGACAAAGAGAATTCCTGCCCCTGAGCCTTGTTGTGTATAGGATCCATCGAAATACAATGTCCATGATTTCTGAATTGTTGCTATGAAAACATTTGCATTAGGAAACTCAATATGCATTGGATTTTCTTCTTGTAAAGGTGCTTCAGCCAACTGATCTGCAATGACCTGTCCTTTAATAGCTTTTCGATCTACATAGTGAATGTCAAACTCACTTAAGATCATTACCCATTTTGCAAGTCTCCCTGTTAAAGTAGCTCTGCTTAATAGGTATTTCAGTGGATCAATCTTGGTTATCAGCTTAACTGTATGAGCCAACATATAGTGTCACAACTTTTGAGAAACAAACACCACTGCAAGGCAAACTTTTTCAATGAACGTGTAGTTTAATTCATGACTTGTTAAAGATTTGCTGATATAGTATATGGCCCTTTCTTTGCCTGTAGAATCCTCTTGTGCTAGTAATGCTCCCAAGGACACTTTTGTGGCTGGAATATAGAGTATGAGTGGCTTTCTTGGAATGGGTGGTATTAAAACTGGTGGGTTCATAAGGTATTGCTTGATCTGATTGAAAGTTGCTTCACATTTGTCTTCCCATTTGAATGGAACATTCTTATGCAATAAATGTGTAAATGGTAAGCTTTTGTTTGCCAGTTGAGCTATAAACCTTCTGATGGACTGTAGTCATCCTTGCAATGATCAAAATTGACTAATATTTCATGGTGGCGGCATGTCCATTATAGCTTGTACTTTTTCTGGATCAACCTCTATGCCCTTTTCTGAAACAATGTATCCTAGGAGTTTTCCAGATGTAACGCCGAAGACACATTTCTTTGGATTGAGTTGAACATTGAACTTCTCCATTCTGGTAAATATTTTTGATAAGATTTCTAGATGTCCTTCTCGTGTGTGAAATTTGGCAAGTAAATCATCAACGTAATCTTCCATGAATGTATGCATCATATCATGAAAAATTGTTGTCATTGCTCTTTGATAAGTAGCTCTGGCATTCTTTAACCCAAATGGCATTACATTCCAGCAATAGGTACCCCAAGGGCATGTGAATGCTATTTTATCTTGATCCTCTGGTGCAATATTTATCTTGTTGTATCCCGAAAATCCATCCATTAATGAATACATTGCATGGCCTGCAGTTAAATCAACAATCATATCTATGTTTGGCAAAGGAAAGTCATCTTTGGGACAAGCTTTGTTTAAATCTCTGAAATCTGTACAAACTCTAATCCTTCCATCTGGCTTTGAAACAGGTACAATATTGGAAATCCATTCGGCATAATCAATAGTTCAAATGAATCCAACATCTAAAAGCTTTTTTAATTCCTCTTTGACCAATAATGCAACATGTGGATGCATTTTTCTGAGTTTTTGCTTTATAGGTTTTGTCCCTACATTTATAGATAAATGATGCATTATCAAATTAGGATCTAACCCTGGCATATCAGCATACGACCAAGAAAAATTGATTTGATTCTCCTTCAAGAACTCCATGAATTTTAGGACTTCTTCAACTGTTAATGATGCTGCAATTTGCAAGATTTTTGGCTGCTCTATTGTACTTATATTGATTGATTATGTTGGTTCTATCAAAATAGAAGATCTTTCGTGATAATGCTTGGGAAGAGTGTCAAGTTTCTCATCCTTCAGTGCCTCAAAGAGGTTTTCACTGCCGGATTCTCTCTTTATTTTTCTCTTGTTGTGATCTACCACTGCCATTTTTCGGTTTTCACCAATAGATCCATCTTTAATTTCATTTATGTTGCAGCTAAGAGACTTGACACCCTCCTTATCAAAATCATGAGTATGAAATTCTTGGATGAAACAATTTTTTTCCTCATTAGAGGAACAAAGGAAATTTATAATGTCCTCATCATCATGGAATGTAGGGATATGGATAGGTGCATCATTGTCCCAATCAATAAGTTTTGGATAAACTAAAGGCATGGGATCATTAGGTTGGGTAAGTTCTTGAACTGTCAAAGTCATGATGTGGTTATCATCTTCATGGTAGACAAGGTCTATGATGGTATTCTCCTGTTGATTGTCAATCTCGTTAGAATCTGAATCGTCCTCACTTAAGTCATGATTGCTTTGTAAAACATAATCAAGTGGAGGCCTTGAACCTTCTCCTTGTATAAGAATAGGTGCATATTTGTGTATGGTATCAACTTGTTTGTCTCTCCAAAATTCATCATTATAAATGGTGTCCCATTCATATTCATTAGAATCAGTATCTGAATGATTCTACAATTGGAAAACTGATTCATGAGGTTTATCTAAAATTGATCCTCCTTCATGAGTTGATTGTGCTTGCTATGAAGTAGATTCTTCTTTATCTTTACCATATCCAAGTCCTGTTTTATCACTTGGATGTATTGAAATAGGTTGAATTGGTTCCACAATTCCTTCTCTTCTTTTTCCTATAGGACCATTTCCTTCATAGCCCATTTTCTACATGATGGCGTACCCCTTACCATATTGTTCTGTAGGTAACTTAATGTGCAAGAGAGATTTATCTTCATCTTTGTATAGCCAACTTAGGATGTCCCTATCTTCAGCTTCATCTTCAGTAGTGTTGGCTTTAATGAATTTTTTTGTCAAACTTTGTGATTGGCACAGAAGCTTGGGATGTAGAGGCTATTGCAATATTTTGATTTGATAAGGTTGGCTAACCATGCGACCTCAGAGAAGGAGGTAAGGTAGAAAGAGATATTGAATATTCACCTACCCCTTTGTCTTTAAAATTTAGCTTAGTGTCAAGATTATTTTTCAATTCTTGCAGTTGTCCTTGTAGATTGGAAGAAGAAACAACAAGAGCCTCCCTATTATGTGGCACAAAGGCATCTTGAGTTGCTCGAAGATTTGAACAAGTTTGTGTGCTATTGTAATCAGCTTGTATGGTTATTTCTTGTCCATCAGATGGAAACTTGAGGCATTGATGATACGTTGATGGTACAACTTGCATATCATGAATCCATGGACGATCCAAAAGTATGTTATAGGAAAGATCCCGATCTAGAACCTGACAAAAAGTATTTTTCACAACAGGTCCCACTCTGATAGGTAGCATTATTAGTCCTTTAGAAGCTCTTTCTTTATCATCATATGCCTTGATAGTTATTTTCCTTCGTGGATCAATAGAATTTTCTGATATTCCTAAGGCATTTATTAGCTTTAAAGTACAAATGTTTAAACCAACTCCTCCATCTATTAAGACACGTCTAATTTGGTGTTTATGGATCATGACTTCAAGATAGAGCGATGAATTATGTGGATGTGTCATGGAGGCATCATCTTTTTTGGAAAATGAAAGACAAGTGGGGGAAGAAAAATGTCCCACCATGGCTTGAAATTTGTTTACATCCAAATCAGTGTCAACAGTTGTGTTTACAAGAGCTTCTTCTAAAATATTCTTGTGTATGGGGGATATTTTGAGAAGTTCAAGGATGGAGATTTGAGCTGATGTTTTTCTCAATTAATCAACCAGATTATATTGACTTGGAGGGGAAATAGTTGTTTTAGATGAACTTCCTTTTAAAACAACCTTTGCTTGTCCTCTCGTAGTCACATTAACCCGTTGATATTCTTGTTTTCCCTTGATTTTGATAACATTAACCCATTGATCATCAACATAGATGTGATGGATTATATTGTCTTCAACATTATTTATGCTTTTGGCTTTTGCACCTGATGTTTCCCCCTTTTGATAATTCGGTAAAGGATCTTTGAATGCTTGATGATCGTCATTGGTATGGTGTCCTTCAATTGTAATAGTGCCATTGTCAATTAAATCTTGTACTAGATTTTGCAAAGCTTGACAATTATTCGTTCTATGACCCTTACATTGATGATAATTGTAGTAATACGAGTCATTCCATGATGGTGGTTTGACTCATGGCTCATAATCTCTTTGTGGTGGTAAGGTGATAACCTTATTATCAAGAAGCTCCTTGAGAGCAGACTCAAGAGATTGACCCAAAGTGGTAAAATTCTGTCTATTTGAAAAGAATGGAGGTCTAGATAGATTTGATGTTTGGGTATTGCCAAGATTGTTATTGAAATTAGCACGATTATCCTTGATGTTTTGATTGGTCATGCTTTCTTGCTTGGAGGTTTGTCCTTGTTGATTGTTGCTTCCTTGTTGGTTGGTATTTGCTTGTTGATTGTTTTGTGGAGCACTTGATAGATTAAAGATAGATGGTCTTGTTCGTAGATTATTTGCATCTACTATATCATCATTGACAACATTTTTATTTATATTCCAAAACCTTGTTTTATTGCTGTTGTTTTGGTTGGATGTACTTGGATTATCAAGTTTTATCACTCCTCGTTTAACCAAGGCCCCTTCAATGGTGATTACATTTTCAATCAACTTTTCAAAGTTATAAGGACAATGAAGATTAAGCCTATAGCTTAATTCTTGATCTAGGCTATTGATGAAGATATCCATCTTTTCCTTTTCAAGAATAGGATGGGAATATCGTGCGAATAACCTTCTCCATCTTTGCAAGAACATAGTGAAAGGTTCTCCTAATTTTTGTTTCACTTTACAAAGATCAAGCATTCTTATCTGGTGTTGGATGTTGTAGGAGTATTATGAAATAAACTGATTTATTAACTCCTCAAATTTTTTGATGGGTGGAGTGATCTTTGAAAGCCACTCCATGCATTGTACACCTAGACTTTGTGGAAATAATCACATTAGTAGGTATCATCATAGGTGAATTCTAGACTCATATTTCGGAAATCCCTCACATGGTCAATGGGATCAATTTTTCCATTGTACCTATCATATTTAGGGATTTCGCAATGTTTTGGAAATGGGATCATTTGGAGACTCCTATCGAATGGATAAGGAGATATGTCTTCCAAAACATACTTCTTTGTTGTGCCTCCTTGCATCTCCTTTATTTTCCCTTGTAATTCTTTTATCTGTTGAGTAAGGGCACTAAAGTCATTAAGAGGAGTTTAAGGATTCTGTTTAATCCCCTCTATATCAAAATTATGAGGTAACTTAGCTCCTTGATTAGCTAATGAAAGAAAATATCTTTCTTTGTTTCGTTCTAAAATCCTTTCCATAAGAGTATGGAATTAGGGATCTTGTTCTGCTTCTTGAAGCTTTTCTTCTGTTAATTCATCAACATTAAATGTTTCCTCTTCTTTCTTAGTATGGTCACCCATTTTGCTTGTAGTGGTTTCTCCCTCGTCTTTTTCCATGTGTTTTTGAGATCTCGTGAAGACATGCATAAGTTTAGTTCCAAATTCTACTCACTTTTGATCAAAAGAATGAAATAGTGCAATTGTGTGATAGATATGAAAGTCAAGATAGAATGAAGATTCTATGACCTACAAAGGTTTCTAATCTTTAGCTTGTGTTGTTCCCTAATTGAAAGGATGAAAATCCTATTGGTGGGAATTTAAGCAAAAAATCAAGAAAAGGATGATTTTGCACCTTATGAAGTTTTGATCATAGCTTTGTAAAAGGATGGATTTTGTGATGGATGCCTAATGTGATCTGAGTTCTCTATTGCAAAATTTGATTTGGACGAGTAGAATATTCAATTGCAGGTTGGGGAATATAACAGAAATGAATACGTTGACTATGGTTATGCCTTTGAGAAAGGGCTCTTCTTTTAAAGAAAGCTTGTGAGTAAAAAGGTTCTATAGCATAATCATTAGTGAAACCTCTAACACAATCATGATACCTATGAAGAAAGGTTCTATATTTGAGTAAAAATTTTCGGCTTTGATACAAGAATCATCTTTTCTTCAATAGTTTCTTGTAGCTAAGGGGTTTCTTTGGCTTTTTAATCCTTTTGAAAATGGATTTCTTAACAAAAGTTGTAGATTTCCAATCTCGTAACATGAGAGTAATCAATGTGATAGTGAGTGTTGGATGATCTTAATTGAATTAATGTATTGAAAACACATCAAGCAATTTGTAGAGTAGTTGTACATCAAGTGTATGATCAAAATGTTTTTCAAAAATTGTTTTAACAGGTTTTACACATGATAAGCATTTCAAACAGACTCACTCTTAGTTGACAAGTAGGTCATCATAGTAATCAACAGCCCACATCTTAAAACTGCGTCGACTCACAGCCATGTCACCCCCAAAAGGGCGCCTATGTTTTTGTCTTTTCCAGGTGCATACTCAGAGTGACGGAAGTGGATACCAGATCCCCTGAGCAAACAATCCTTGGCAGTTATATGGTGAGTATCTTGGGGGTAGATTCTTCCCTCCCCTGCACTGTGATTAATATGATGTTCAGAAACTGACTCGGTAAGATACTACACTAAGTTCATAGTAAGGGTTTCCGTTCGGTGCGGAAAATGATAGACTCCCTCGAGAGACCTCCCTACCTTTAGAACAAAGGCTTTGGGGATGGTTATCAATGCACACTACTGTCAAAAGAGGGTTTCCCCAATTTTTCTTTAAATTTTAGAGTGGGGTGGAATAGCCTGGCTTTGGCTTGAACCCACTTGAGTCGTTCCTCTTGGGTGAGTACTTTTTCCCACAAGAGCAGGCTCTCTACAAGGTTTTAACAAAACAAGGAAATTGCATAAAGGGAAAATGATGAGTTTGGCATTTTGATCACCAAGTTAAGGGGAGGGCATAGGCCTATCACCGTTTAAAACAAAGCAAGCAAGGATTGAATTTTAAGCCCAAAATAAAAATTTTCTATGCTAAGTGAAGATGTTGCTTCACAAAAACACGAAATTCTTTTAGCCCAAAATCAAATGTGAAATGACTATCCTAGGATTGCTTAATTCCATTTATGTGTCTACCCTAGGATTGCTTCATTTTAATTATATGACTACCCTAGGATTGCTTCATTTTATTTAAAGTTATTGGCTGTCCGCGTTGCGTCAAATTCAGTCAAGCTATATCTAAATTACAACTTACAGTTCACAAGTTTTTGAAACATGCGCTATAATAGACCTCATGGGCACTGCAGGATTGCTCACGGGCGCTGCAAGATTACTTATGGGCGCTGCAGGATTGCTTAAGGGCGCTACAAGATTTCTCACGGGCACTGCAGGATTGATCATAAGCACTGCAGGAGTGCTCACGAGCACTACAGGATGGCTCACAGGCACTGTAGGATGGCTTAAGGGCACTACAGGATTCTTCACAGGCGTTGTAGGATTCTTCACGGGCGCTGTAGGATGCTTCACAGGATGTTGAACTGGGTATGAGTATTTCTAAAACGTGTTTCTTGCACTAATCCGCTATTTTTGGCCATAACCTGTCAGAGAAACCTGCAAAAAAAATGTTAAAATAGGGGCAAAGGCCCCACGGTGGGTTCCAAAAATGTGTATTAAAATATATGTTATCAAATTGAAACAATAAACACAAATAATAGAACTTTAAACTGAAGAAATTGAAATGAAATTGGATAAACAAGAATTCTTCAGAGGCGTTCCATCTTCCTCTATCTCTAGAGATTTGTTCGAAGTTTCTGCTCTCAGATTGTGTAAGCTTGGCTTCTCCAAATGGCAATCTGCAGAATGAGTATGCAAAGGAAGTTCTCTATCCTATATGCTGGTGGAGGTGAGAATGATGATACGGATATGTGCAGGGGCTGTGGATTATGCACAGGGGCTGTAAATTGAAACTAAACTATGTGGATGATTGGCCATGATATGCTATGATTCTAAAAACTATGGATGTTGTAAGACTATGCTATGGATGCTTGAGAGCTATTTGACTATAGTTTCTCTATTGAAAGCTTCTATCTCAATTCAAAGACCCGAAGTCCTATTTATAGTTTTTTGCAGGCAAAATCCTATCTGGCAAGGATCAACAGCTGTAAGGTTATCTGGTAAGTTTGAATGGTGAGAGATGGAGAGGTTGAGAGGAAAATGGAAGAGGTTGGGAGGTTGGAGAGAAGGATGGATGCATGTCTTCAACCCACGGGAACAAGCCTGCACAAGAACAGAGGAATTTAATTTCCTGTTTCGGCAGTTTTGTTTCACGGTTGTTGAAGATAATGCAAATATTAAATAAATAAATTTATTTAATTTCATTTATGTGAGTTTGATTTTTGATTTTAGAACTATAGAATATTTAGTTAAATATTTTGGAATATTTAATTGTGATGTGACTTTAGAAGAATTAATTAAATATTTTGAGATATTTAATTATGAATGGAATTTAGAAGACTTTAATTAAATATTTTGAAATATTTAATTATGAATAGTATTTAGAGGATTTATTTAGAAGAAAGGAATATTTAATCTTTATTTGAATAAAATATTCAAGCCAAGATTATATGATAATTAATATAAATAAATCATAATGTTTATTTAATTAATTAAGAAACGAATAAGAAAAGTGATTAAATAAACTTATTTATTTAATCGAAATGAAAGAATGAACAAATATAAATAAATTATTTAAATTTATTTATACACAGATGAAATTCAAAGATTTAATTAAATATTAAAAAAAAAAATTAATTAATTACCAGACTATGTGATGTGACCATTTTTAGGTGTATACACTATTATATTGATAAATTATCATAATGGCTTCATTTCACTTCCTTAATTCTAACAAAGGGTGCTCATGCTGATGAAAGGTAATGTCTACATTAATTGCATTCATTCCTTGTATAAGATCTACCACATCATTTGTGTTTGTACTAGGAAGAACCACTACTCGTTGCAATGTTGTTTGGAGCATTGAATGATAATCTAGTGAATTCTAAAGAAGGTCCTAGAGGGAAATATTTGTAGGAGTATTCTTAAGTTGTTCGATGGGATTATACTCCCTAAGGTGTGAATTTAAGCAAGGAGCACTAGGAAAGATGGGATTTGGTAAAGGTAAGGGTGTTGGGTTGGATTGTTGTGGTTGCAGATTATTTCTAATGTAATGTGTGTGAGAAACAACATTATTCTTAGGTCAGTAAAGGGTAAACTCAATTTTAGGTGGAGGTTGAGGTTGATGTGAAGGTGGGTAAATGATGAGTTGAGGTTGAATTATATTGACATATTTTGTTTTAGGTTGCTCACAGCAAGCCTTAGTGGATGGTTATTGTAAGATGAAATCCTCAAGAGCTTCATCTAACATATCAAATTCATCGCTACTAAAAGGTCTGGGGGATAAGTTATTGTTCATTGGTTTAGGTTTGTCATCACAAGCCTTAGTGGAAGAACTCAATGAGAAAAAGCCTTGTAGAGATTCATCTAACTTATCCAAGTCATCACTATGAAAAGGTTTGGATGATATAGTTTTACTAAAGTGAAGCATTATTTTGATTGTTTCATTTGATTGTTGAATTTTTTTGTTTGTATTTTCTAATGAATCTAATCTAAATGAACTAGGAACTAATGTTTAAAAGGAAAAATTGTAAAAATATTATGCTATCCATAATGGCCATGAAAGGAAAGAATGCTAATGCTAATGATTTGAATGTGATATAAAATATTTGAACATAAATAGAAAAGAAACTAAAACAAATAGTAACTTAAGAAACTAGAAACAAAATTCTGAAAACACTGATGTAAAATGTGTACTAGGACTAAGTCACCCAAGGTGGAAAATTAGTCCTAATAAGGGTTTTTTTGAAGTTTTTCTAAATTTTCTAAGTAATATTGATGTGTTCTATTTTGTAGGATGCAAATCTAAAGTTTATATGCAAAATTTCACTATTGTGCAAGGAAATGAAATGAAATAATGCAAGACAAAATGAGCTTTTCACTAATGCAATTTTGGAGACCCTAGAATGAAAAATAATGCAAAACCTAATGCAATGTTGATTCAAGATAGTCCTAGGATGTAAATTCACTCTAAATCAAAAATAGGATGTTCTAAATGCAGGTTTACCAAAATGAACCACAAATTTTTGTAGGAGGGTTCTCTCTTACACTTCTAGGATTTTTCACCTAAAAGGAGAAATGTATCCCACAAAAAATTTGAGGTTCACTAAACAATAATGCTAGTATGATTTAAATATGTCTAAATGCAATGCTCTAAATGCAAAGAACTAAAAAAGGAAATTAATTATTGATGCAAAACTAATGAAATGCAAGTTGTTTGAAAACACATTGTGATATGCAAAAAGATAGATTGAATGCAATAAAGAACAAGATAAAGATGATAAACAAAAATTGTACACCTAGAAACTGATGGAGAGCAAAATGAAGATTGTAAATGCCTCTTAAATTTTCAAAAATATGATTTTCTTGCCAGATGGGACACTTACGCCAAGTTGGGCAACTTAGTCCCAAATCGAGGAAAGTGCTTAGAAATTTGTTTCTACCAAATGGGTATCTAGAACTGCAAAAACTTTTGATAGATAAGTGTAGTGGAACTAAGTCACCACTATTGGCAACTTAGTCCACTTTGGATTTTCTGCAAATCCGAAAGTGGAAATGGAAACCTACAGTCTGTACTCTATTTTCTGATGGAAACTCGGATTTGAATCTGTGAAAATACCTGCAAAACAAAATATAAATTGATTTGTAATTGGGGGTTTTCCTTGGTCAAACCCCTAGTTGGTATTTAAACCTTGAAAGAGATTAAATTTGCATAAAACCCTAGCCCTAGGTTTGTCTAGGACTAGAAAGTCTAAAAAATAATATGTAACCCTATTCTAACATGCAAGAATAAGATGCATAAATGTATTTAAAATAATGCAAGACTCATCCTAAGAGCCACTAAATCACATTAGAAATGAATCCTAATGACATGCAAAACCTTAGGCTAAAAATAGAGAGAAAATGGAAGATGGAATCACTTTGAAAACAAGTGTTTAGGCTTGATTTGATGGCTAGTTGCATCTCTTCAACCTAGATTTCTCCATTATTCTCCATAGGCATCCATAATCAACCCTTTGCAATGTGAGGTCTTGGATAAAAAGTGAGCTTGAAGACCTAGAAAAACCCTAACTTGTTGCCCTAAAGCTTCAACTTTATTGTAGATCGACTAATGAATCTTCTTCTGAAAGATATTTGCCTCTTGACTCTTGAATTTGCTTGTTGAAAATGACTTAATGTTGTTAAAAATGACCTAAAAACATGCATTTATAGGCATCAACACCTAATTATTCATTATTGTAACTTCACAGACTGACATCCATCAGGAATTTGAATTAAGTCAATGATTTTCTTGCTCAAAAGTGAAAAATCCCTCAAAAGGGACTAAATCGCCACCTTGGGTGAGTTAGTCCCACCAAGGGTTTTTGAGGTGGGTTTTGTGGAATTTGAATTATTTGAATAGTGCTTGTTATTATTTGTATGATTTGTGAGTGGAATAGGCCTGAAAGTCCAAAGTAATGAGAATTAGGGGCCTATAAATGTAGTTTTAAGGGGCGATTGATGCAAGGGTGTCTAAAATAGGACCAAATTAATCACAAAATTGCTTCTTTCTTCAAGAGTATACAATTTTTGGTGACACATTACCAAATTTAGCTTCCATCTCAATTAGGTAGAGCTTTCATTGTTTTAAAAAGTGAAGTAAAAGGTGTGCATTATACTCTACTATGTTACATCCATATGCATAAAATAAATTATCAAGTAGATTGCATTATTATATTATGCAAATGCATACAACAGAGAAGAGAGAGAGAACAATTGTTGCAAAAAGTAGTCCTTATTGATAATCATGAATGTATGGTGTCCCACAAAAGTTGTGGGACTAACTATTTTAATGCAATAAAGGAAATAGACTACATTTATAGATACATGAAAGTAAAAATGCATATGGAAAGAAAGGAGATTCGTCATTGCCTAAATGACAAATCCTAGTTGAGTTGAACTGTTGCATCTGCTTCAGCCCTCCTGCTTGTCTAGCCTCTTGAAGTTGTTTTCCTGTTGCCTCCAAGGTTTCCTATATGAGTGAGATAGTTTTTTAGAGCTCGGGATCACCAATCTTTACATGTGAAACATCTACAAACATATAGCCTAATCCTTATAAAGCATTGAAATAGTTTGCATATCACAGATGTCCAAGAAAATAGAAAGATTGTCACAAACATCTATCATATGCTCTATTTTATCTAACATGTTTGTTCACTGTGTAGGTATAGGTGAAATTTTAATTGCTGTATTTTTTTCATTTGACATCATAGCATGTGGACTAAAATGGGCTCCCACAAGGGTTGAGCCCAACATGTTTCCCTCTTATTTTTTTAGAGGAATAGGAGTGTAAACTCATCATACTTGTCAACATTCAAAATAACCATAGTAATCTATGCATCATTTATGTGACTATTATAAGAGGCTATCAAAGGAAAAACCACAAGTGAGCTCATTTGAGGATGGTAGTCATCTATGATCACTCAAGGGTTTCAAGTACACATTGGAAATTACCTTGCAAAGTATAGCATGCAGCCAAAGAAAATTTTATGGTAGTTAAATATGCTTATACCATTCAAGTGGTAGTTATGAGAGCATTGTATAATGGTGTTAGGGGTAGTCACTACCTTAGGAGAGAGTAAACTAATCATTGTTGTTTCCTTTATGAATCACAAGAGGGAAACAACCATAGCTTCTATAACTAGGAGCTAACATTTATTTTTGTTGGAGGATAACTATACATATATTATAGCTACAATATTTTTCATCAATTTCTACCAATACATCAATTGTGAGGGTTTCAAAAGTAGGCCTCAAGATAATGTACATGTGCACTTTAGTCAAGCTAAATTGGTTAACATGTTTCATATATTAGATAGTCTAAATGGATTATTCATGTAATTTTTTTTAAAGGAAAAGAGAATCTACTTTTAGTCATTCAACATCTTTTTAAGGATATAAAATAAATATGTCTTGATGAGTTCAATTCAAAGTGTAGACCCCAATAAGAAGAATAATAAATGGTTAGTAACCTGTAATAAAGCTGCATGTAGTACATTTGTGAACAATGAGGAGCTTTATGTTTCTTCTATACATGTAACTTCGAAGGGTCTCTAGAACCATCTGAATAAATCAATCCTAAGAGCATGGTATAGTCTCAAGTTTCTATTTCTAATGGAAGGGATAGTTCATTTAAATCACTTGAACAATGTGTTACTTATGTTGGTCATGGATGAGAATGCATGACGATGACAACATGATTGGCTTGGGTTCAAAGCATACTATGTTTCTTCTTCACTATTTCAATCTCAATAGCCATGAAGATAATCCAATGAAGAAAGAATCAAGTTAAGATTATTTGTGAATTTGTAGGGATGTCTAAAAGGCTTTTAAGCAAGTGGAATTTATAGGGTTTTAGGAACGTGAAGATGGTGTAGGATTATATAAGAACAACAATACCTTAATGGAAATACTCACACAATTCATGGTAATGGGCGTATGTTAAAGTGTCCTAATAGATATTTAAATGTACGAGAGACTATATCTTTAAACTATGAAATAATTATAATGCAAAGATGACAGATCATGAAATTTTAAAAAAGGACTAAAAATAGTGAACATGTACAAGACTTCAAGGATGATACAATCAGTTAACAATGAGAGAAGCCTTTATTATGTAGAATGAAAGAAAAAATGAGTACATAGAAGACCTAGAATGGCCATGGAAATATTCCAGCTTGGATGACCCTTGGACTTGCAAGTTAGTGAAAAGGGTAGTGTTCATGAAGGAATGGAAAAGATGTGTAGAGTTTGGAATTATACCCGTACTATGCAATGGTATTGAATTATTTTGTAAACCATTTTTCTTTACAAGGCAACATTTTCTTATGGAATAGTTGGTTGAATGAGTCATTCATATTATAATCTTGCACGATTTTAGCATAACAAGGGTGATTATGTCATTGTTGGTCACTACTACTTGGCATCACAAGGAAAACAAAGATACCCATGATTTAAATCAATAGAAAAGAATGAGGAAAGATCCTTGTATTTGCAGAAAGATGAAAGAAGACCCAAAAACCAAATATTATGAGAAAATGGAAATGCAACCACAACCTGTGGCATTTTTATTAAAATCTACAAGATATTTACATGAGAAAATCATGGAAACAAAGCAACAGGGCTCGTAATGAGCATTTTTATTTATAAATATTGGAGAAAATGGTGCGGGTTCCATAATAGAAAGATTACCCAAGCTCACTGCTGCATTTTTGGCATGAGATTTATGAAGAGAAGCCATTGTATTCTCCTTGAAACCTCCATGAAACTATGAGAGAAGCTTGGAAAAAACCTATGTCGGCAGGGTAGTTTTTCTAGAAACTTGCAGTGTAAAAATGAAATGAAATGTGATGAGGCCGTGGGTTTTGATTGTTAGGGTTTTAACCCTAAACATATGCCTACAAACCTAAGGCATTTTATCTTTTTGTTTAATATTATGCACTATAAACTAATACCCCATTGTGTGTTCATGTTTAATGACTAGGGAGGTATTATATATCTTTGCTTTGATTTTGCAAAGCATATTTTTGTCAAATATTTTGCATCTAACCATGATGTAAACATTTATTTAAGTGATGTTGTTATAAGTCACTTTAATACATGCTATTTAAAATAGGAGATATAGTTTGATTCTTTATGACTAAGTTGCAAGCATATTGGGGAGGTTGGAGACGTTAGCGAACAAGTGACAAGAATGTAGGAGTGTTTTTTATTGAGTTTAAGACCCTTTGAGGGAATTTAAGAGCATTTTTAGGTACCTTTATGGCTGGAAAGGTCAAGGCTTGACTTTTTCCTGTTTCAAGAGCCCTTTTGGAGTCTTTTGAGGGGCTAGATTTTAGGCTTTTTGTTGTACACAACCAAGGGGGTTTCTCATTCCTTTTTTGGTGGAATTGATTGGAAAAGCTTAAGTAACTTCACTACTCATTTGTGAAGTTAGTTCCTAATTGTTCTTATTTCTACTTTGTGAATTTTTTTGAGTCCTGGGAGAAAAATACAGTGTTTTGTAGCTCATTCGACATGTATGATAGTGGATACCTTGGAAATTAATGAAGTTAAGTATTTTTCCTTCTTAGTTTTTCTATTTTACTATGTGCAAGTGTTTGATTCATGAGATTACTTGTGAAGACACCTATTTCCTTGTAGTTTTGTCTCATTTTTAGCACCTCTTGTAGAAAATTGTGCTCATTGCAGGTTATAAGTTGTGTTAAAATGCAAATGCTTCTAGTTGTGAAAATATCATTCCTTCTAAGAGTTTGGCATTAAAGCCTTCGTATGAAACACTTATGCAAAAACATATGAAACTGAGTTGTGTAAGCCAAGCTTAGTCTTTTGATTGAAATGTGTATTTAAGTTGTTTTGCAAGTCCTAGTTAGCATTTTGGCACATCACCTTTTTCAAGCTTTCAATTTTTAGTTTATGCTTCCTTTTACCCTTTTCCTCTACAAGTCTTTAGAGTAGTTAACTATATGGGTTCCTTAGGATCCAACCTTCTCTAGAGGTCCATTCCAAATTTAGGTAACCCATAGCCTAAGAATGTTCCCATGTTTCTCCAAAATGCTAAGTTTTGAAACTTAGCAAGGGTGTAGTTTTGAGAGAAAACACCACCATTATAAAAAGATGCTAGGAGAGGGGATCCCCTTGACGAATGCTCCTGCCAACTACAAAGAACCTATGTGGCACTCCATTGACCAAAATAGAGTATTCAACCATGGTAACACATTCCATGATGATGTTGATCACATTTTGATTAAAACCAAACCTATCAAGGACTTTAGGAAGAAAGTCCCATAAAACTTTATTGTAAGCTTTAGAAATGTCAAGCTTTAGAGCCATACTAGCATTATTACACATATCCATAGAATATAAATTTCATGAGTGGATATAGCCACATCTAAGATATGGTGACTAGGGACAAAGCCTTTTTGACTTGGGCTTATCATTTTATCTAGGAGAGGTTTCAAGCAGTTCACCAGAATTTTGGAAAAAATCTTATAAATAGTGTTACAAAGGATAATGGGCCAGAAGTCTGCTATGGTCTAAGGTTCCTCAATTTTAAGCACAAGGGAAATAAAGGTATGATTTAGTTATTTGAGCAATTTTCTAGAATTGAAAAAATATTGAGCTGCTAAAGTTAGGTCCTCACCCACGATGTCCCAAAAGATTTGAAAGAAATATAGGGGTAACCATTAGTTCCAGGGGATTTAAAAGAACCCATACTAAACACAGTAGACCTGACCTCTTCTAGAGTAATAACCCTCAAAATAGAAACATTGTCCTCAATGGATATGGAATTAGGAGTGGGTTCCAACAACAAAGCATCCAATCCAGTGTTGGGAGCCTTAGAAGGAGTAGAGAAGGTCTGATTGAAGTGGTTAGCAACCAATAGACCAATATGCAAGGGATGGGACACCTCATCTCCTACCTCATTTTTCAAAATTTTTATTTGATTTCTTTTCCTATGTTTGAGGGTTGAAACATGAAAGAATGAAGTATCCTGGTATCCCTCAGTCATCCATAGTATTCTAGATTTTTTCTTCCAAAATATTTCTTCTTTCTTTAGTATTTTTTTCCATTCTAGACATTCAACCCTTTCCTATTGGTAGGTTAGCAAACTGGTATCATCTTCCTCCATCCTCTTTTGTAACTTGTTGAGCTTGTCAAAAAATACTTTTTTTTTATTGAACACATCCCCAAAAACCCTCTTGTTCCACCCTATAACCATATTTTTGATGTATTTAAGCCTATGGAAAATCCAGAACATTGGGGAGCGATGCACTGGGATATTCCACCAAGTAGCAATCTTATTCCTAAAATCAGGATGAGAGTTCCACATGATCTCGAACTAGAAGGGGAACATACCAATAACAGAGTGTTCATTTAAGGACAACATAAGGCGGTTGTGGTCAGAAAAAGTCTGGGGTAGAGCAGTAGATTAGCATGAAGCAAGGCAGTCCAATTAGGGGAGAAAAAGAATCTATCTAGATGGACCTAGATTAGGCCAGCCCCAAGGCATCTATTGGAGCAAGTATAAGATTGGCCCTGAAAATCAACATCCACTAGGCCATCACTATTCAGGAAATCAGCCAAATCAGACATGTTATCAGAGTAATCCATTAGCCCACCATTTTTCTCTAAGGGGTAAAGGGGGTAGTTGAAGTCACAAACCACCATCCAACGGTCACCCTTATTAGTCAAAATCCAGTTAGATAATTCTTTCCAGAGGGTTTTCCTCAATTCCTAACATTGGGAGCATAAATGTTGATCAAAGACCAAGAGCCCCCAGAATTGGAGAACCTAACCCCCACACTATTCTTACAATAGAATAGCTTAGAACAAGAGATCCTCATGGGATTCCACATTATAGAAAGGCCGTCGAAGCCCCATCTGCATCACTTTAAGCATAGTGGGAATTCGGCCAAATATATTTGTTATAGGTTCAAAAATGGTTTCCTTCATCTTGGTTTCTTGTAGAAGTAAAACATCTATTTTGTGTTCTAGAACATAGTTCTTGAGGACCAACTATTTGTGGGGGCTCTTTAGCCCTTTCACATTCCAAGAAAGGATTTTCATTTTCATCCTTTCTTTGAGGACACTTCCAATATCCTCTACTTTCCTATCATGATTTCCTTTTTTGTTTCTTTGTACTTGGTCAACCACTGAGTGGGTCGGCCAGGCTTAGACTCCCCACCCACATCTTCTTTCTTTTGTTTATCCTTCCTTTTAAGGGTTGACCAAAGATCATATTCCATAGGTTGAGAGTGAGTCACCTCAACGGTATTATCCTGTCCAGTATTAGGCTTATCCAATAATACTCCATCCTCCTGGATATCGGCTTCCTCCACACCCATAGTAGGTGAAGGAGGTTTTTCCATAGATACCTCTGTGTCCCAAGTCACACTAGAGTTAGGACTTGGGGTCTTACATACCACAGAACTCGTGGGGGAATGACCATTGGGAACAACAACTGAGTCAGATAGGGACCTAATTGGATCCATCAAAATCACTAGATTGGCAAGCCCAGTCTTGTTTGGGGACTCAATGATCTTGAGAATATCAACTTCAAAAGGGAAGTCATTTGCAGGGTACTCTTCACTAGGAGCACTGGGGCTAGGGATAGATCTAATTGTGGACTTTTAGTCAGAAATAAGGTGACCTAACTTAGCACATTTTTGGCAGTAAATCACAACATTCTCATAGCAGACTTGTTGAGTCTAAGATCCAAAGACAGAACAAAGCTTCACAGAGTTTGTTAAAGTCTTGTTTATATCAATGTTAACACAAAAGCGAGCAAAAACTAACCTACACATGGATTTGGTGATATATTCTAAGGTGATGAACTAGCCTAAAGTATTTCTAATGCTCCTAAACATTGATTCATCCCAGTATTCTAGAGGAATACTAGGGAGATGCACCCAAACAGGGGCTGACCTATTGAAATCAATAGTAGGGTCAAACCCCAGTTTCCAATAGCACAATGACAAAGCATGCTTCCCATAGACCCCATGGCCTGAAGAAAGCACCAAGACCACATCCTCCTCCACCATTAACTTAAAGAGAAAAAGTCCACCATCCATGGTGTAGACATACATATTTCCCTTCAAACGCCATTTTGCAGAAACCCATCTATGAACCATATCAACAAAGGGTCAAAAGGACAAGAACTTTCCAACCATAGCAAGCTCCATGGAGGAAACAATTTGATGGCTAATAGCTACAGGGATAGAAAAATTAGTGCCCAAGACCAAGATAACCTTTCTAGGACCAAGAACAAGACATTTTGAAGTCGATCTTGTGTTGGTCAACATGTCTTTCCAACCTTTAGACACTGGGGTTAAAGGAATCTGAGGCACAACATCTACAGGCCTTCCATGAATCATAGGATCCCCAATAGCAGGTGGCACATTGGAAACCTCCAAGGATGGCACTACATGTGCTCAAGTGGGAATCTAGTCAGAAGGGGATAGGGGGGACTGTTAGGTACCACTGACATGGGCTCAACCATGTGCGTGCAGACAATTCAAACCATGGGGCAGTCTTTGATGTTATATTAATGAATGATGTGTTAATCTAAGCCCTTTTTTTATTTCTTGAAAGGTTGATAGTTGATTTGAGGTGTGGATTTGAACTTTTCAGGACAATTAGAGGGACTTTTCACTTCATGACTACTAACTGAATTTTGGTAATCACAAAGGGTTGTACAAAAATTGGTAAAGGATGGGAATTTCAACATCTCAAGTTTGGATTAGATTTTGTTTTGTAAATTGGCAATAAACATTCTTTGAAGGTCAACATGAGGAATCTTAATGTTTATTTGTGAGTAAATTGTTTGATATCGCGCTATGAAATCAATTACTTTTTCATCATCCTTTTACTTACATGTCATTAAATCAACTAGGGTCATCTTAGGACCCATGCGAATTTGGAAGTGATTGTAAAAGTAATCAATAAGTTCATTGAATGAACCTATTGAGTTATTTGGTAAAGAGAAAACCCACTCTAAAGTAGTATCTTTCAAGGATTTAGGGAAAAGTTTAGCCAAGAGTTTATCTTTGAAAATGAAGTCACTACATAAGGTTGTGTATGTGGAAACATGGCTATCAGGATATCCTTTGCCACCATATTTCACAAATATAGGAACCTCTATACATTGTGGCATTTGTGTTCTCAATATCTCCAAGGATAATGGTTGGTTTTGATGTATTGTGAAGGTAGGCTATTGTTTTTTTAGTTTATAGTGGTTATTTTTTGTTGGAGGAATAAGACATTTTTCAAAAGTTTGTTAAGGACTGGATCATTTTTGGTGTTATGAGATGGAGGTGAGTAAGGTCAATTTGTGTATATATGTGAAGGGAAAGTGGATTGTAAGTTTGTGAGGGGAGATGGATGAGGAGATATGCGATTTGAATGCACAAAGCTAAGGGGATTCCCAGTGGAAATACCTAAGGAAGTGTTGACATTTCTAGTAGGTTGGATGGTTGTAGTAACATGAGGATTGGTATATGTAGGATTAGAGGTAAGGGTTGTGGAAGGAGGAATTGAATTTCCACATTGACTTTGAGTATACCCCAAAGTTTGAGAACAACTAGTCAATGTAGGAGCATCTTTATCAACAATATGATCTAGACTTAGCACAATCTCTATTCCATGTTCATTTTCAAGCATTTTCCTCATGTTATCTAAAGCAAGATTGCACTACAAGCAATATTTTTGGAAGTCATAAATTTTTGCAATTTCTCTATTTCTTCATCTACCTGTCTTATGTTCTCTTGCGAGACATTAGCAACTATTGTTTCAACATCATGCACATTAGTTTTGGGTAGGGAATACATTGGAAATGAAGTGTTAAGGGTATGATCCATAGTGGGTTGACTAGTGTCAAAACTATGAGTGAAAGAGTTAGAAAACCCAAGATCCACGATGAATGGTGTATCATAGGATGACATGCGTCTTAAAATATGTTTCACGACTATATTGACAATAGGACACCAATTTGTTAATATCATACAAGTTTCATACACCCAGTATGCACCCAAAATGGATAAAAGGTAAAATGCAATAAAACACCCTAGAATGTAAAGTACAATGCAACAATGTAAAACCAATTTTCAGATTTAAAACAAGATAATTTTCTGATTCTTCTATACAAAAATCTAAAAATGATGGACCTTGTAAATGAAATTTTGAATTTAGACAATGTACTAAATTTATCAATCAAACTTAATATGATCAATTTGAGATAAAATAATTTTTGCAAACTATAAGAGTAAGCTGAAAATAGAAATTTAATAAAATACAAAAATGGAGATTTTGATGCTCAGAAATGTAGGAAAAAGCCCTAATCAAGGACTCATTTTCCCATGGGAGAATGGATCCTAACTCACGGTTTTGAAGAATGAATTTACATAAATATGAGTTGATTCTTATGGTTTTCATATTCTAGATTGAGACAAGTGGTTATGGTTTTAATTTTCTATAAATTTAAGTCTAAATGCAAATGTTAAATGATAAACTAGGAGACCTAATTTGATATGCAATTTTGATTCAATTTTTTGTTTTAAGTTTTTGATCATGCAATTCTATGTAAATGCTTTGTAAAATGACTATTTTTTTGTATTTCCTAGATTTTAAAGAATGCAAAAATGCAATCCTAAAGCCTTAAATGAGATGCAAAATATTGCAATTTAAGCAAACCTAAATGAGATTTAATTCAATGCAAATGAATGAAAATCCTAGATCTAAGGTTTAAATAGACTACAAAATCATAAAGATGCAATGCTCAAAATTCGGGTTGATTAAAATGAAACAAAGAAAAATAGGTGGGGGTTTCCCAAAATAGGGGTATGATGGATCTATTTTCCTTATTTCATTAGGAAATGAGATCCACACAAAGAATTGACTTAGAAACCTTATGTGAGTCAACTCAATGAGGGAATCTTCATATTTTCTTTTGAATGAAGGACGGGGGTCAAGTTCACCACAAAATTTTGGGAGGAAGATTAAAAATAGCAAACTAACCCAATTATGCCAAATTAAAGTTGAAACAATAATATTAAACTCAAAATAAGGAGAACTAGAAATTCAATTGTAGATCTGAGAAGGGAAGAACTATGTTTACTAGTCAAAAAAGTGAGATTCTAAAGGTTCTAGGAATCATTCACCTAGTGGCGAATGCATCCACTGTCAACATTTTTTTGCAACTTTCAGGAGCCTTTGATGTAGATTTGGATCTTTCAATTTGTCCAAGTGGTAGTGTCAGAATGTTAGAAATAATTTTAGCAGATAGGTTTTTGTGAGATGACAACAATTACGACAACTTTTGTAACTTTATCAACTTATCCAAATTTTCTCTTTCAAAGGTCTTCAAGCTTCTTCCACCTAAATTTGCAAACACAAGATAAGACAAAAAAATAATTTTTTTGGGTGAATGGGGCTTTTCCTTGGTCAAACCCTATTTTGGTAATTGTATATGCATAAAATTGTTCATGTCTTATTAATCCTGGCATTTAATTAAATATTTATTATTTAATTAATTTTTCTTAAAGTCTTCTACATATGATTAAATTTAATTAATTTAATTATATTGTTCATTCAATTTATTCTTCTATCATGATTAAATAAATCAATTTTTATTTAATTATTTCACATTCATATGTCCACTTGATTAATTAAATAAATACATTTTATTTATCTTAATTAATTATCACTTTTTGAATATAATTAAGTCTTTTTTATTTAATTAAGTTTAAATATTTCTTTTCAAATCTTTCTTCTAATTAATTAAAAATATTATTTAATTAATTTCATTTACATGCCATTTCTTAAAAAGTTTAATTAAATATCTTTATTTAAATAAATATCTTCCATATCTTTTTAAAATCATAATTAAATATTTTATTTAATTATGAAATCTTCCATTTTTCTTCAAATCTGGGGTAAATATTCTATTTTAAGAAAAATCTCCATGTCACCCATAAATGAATAATTGAATTTAATAAATCATTATTTATCTTCTTCAAAATCTTTCCATAATCTCACAAAAAGATAATTTTTTTACAATTCATCTTTATCATCTTATCTTACCTCTTTTACAGAAAAGAAAATAAATCTTGCTTTTTGTTTTCTTATGTTTTTCTTCAGTTTTATCCATCTTCAACCATTCGATTTGCTGGGAATTTTCACAATCGTTGATCATATCAGCCAATCAAAAGCTTTTGAAAAACTCTATAAATAGCACTACCAATCCAAGCAATGGTTACAACACACAATAGATGAATTAGAGATTAATTGCATTCTAGCATTATAGCATTCTAGCATTATCATTATAGCTTTATTATTCATAAAATTATCGTAATCTTTCATTTTAGCAATCATGTTTAGCATTAGAATAATCATGTCTTAGCATTACATGCATTTCATATTCAATCTCGTTCTCTAGGAAGACTGTTCATTGAGCCTAGCACACAATCTGAGAGTGGCTAGAATCAATGAAAACACTGGAGATAGAGGATGATAGGACAACATCGATAACATGATATTGAGTTTGTGTCTCTATTGTTTTAATATTCTATTTTTGATATAATGTCTTATTGGTGTGTTTGATTCATTTGTTTTTATATATTTAACACGCATAAAATCGATCACACATTTTTGGCACCCACCGTGGGGCCCTTGCCCCATTTTTAACATTTATTTGTAGGTTTTCTGACAGGATTTTGCATTCTAGAATTCAAATTTTTGGCAAAAGTTTTTGTTTTAGCGCATACGAGGATTTCTGAAGTGCATATGCATCTTTCTAAAGCGCATCCGTAATTTATTGCAGCGCTCTTGCAGGTACTTCAGCGCATCCAGGAACTATTTCGATGCATTTAAGGAAAAGAACGGTGCATCTACGGGATAGAATGGCACATATACCCAGCTCAGTTTATTAAATATTTTTGTAAAACAAAAAAAATTTAGTTGCATTTTGTTTTAGCGCATTTAGGAGTTTTTATAGTGCATTTGGGATTTTCTGTAGTGCATTTAGGATCTATTTTAGTGCATTAACTTGTTATTGTTGTGCATATAGGTGATCTTTTAGTGCATACAGGTTGTAACTAAATAGGTTTCTGAGTCTGACGCCTTCCGCAGGCAGAACCTTTTTCTGGTTTAAAAAGAACCGATCTAGGATAGTCACAGTTGGTTTTAAAAAAGAGCAACCCTAGGATAAACATGGATTTAAAATGAAGCAATCTAGGATAGTCACCACACATTGATTTTGTAGTTAAAATTAATCCCATGCTTTTTGTGGATCAACATCTTCACATAGTTTAGATCATTGTGATTTGGATTTTAAAAAGAACAGTGTCTACTATGTTTGTGGCAATAGGTCTATGCTCTCCCCTTAACTGGGTGACCAAAATACCAGACTTGCCTTTTACATTCATGTAATTTTATTGTTTTATTACATCCTATAAAGGGCTTTCTCTTGTGGGAAAAAGTACTCACCCAAGAGGAACGACTCAAGTGGGTTCAAGCCAAAGCTAGGCTATTCCGCCCCACTATAAAATTTAAAGAAAATTAGGGGAAATCCTCTTTTGTCAGTAGTGTGCAAGATAACCATCCCCAAAGCCTTTGTTCTAAAGGTTGGGAGGTCTCCTGAGGGATTTTATTATTGCCGCACCCAACGAAAACCCTTACTACAAATGTAGTGTAGTATCTAGCTAAAGTCAGTTTCTGAACATCATAATAACTATAGTGCAACGGGAGGGAAGAATCTGCCCCCAAGATACTCACCATATAACTACCAAGGATCATTTTCTCAGGGGGTCCGGTATCCACTTCTGTCACTCTGAGTACGCGCCTGGAAAAGACAAAAACAAGGGCACCCCTTCGGGGGTGACACGGCTATGTGAATTGACGCAGTTCTAAGATGTGGGCTGTTGATTATTATGATGACCTACCTGAGTACTAAGAGTGAGTCTACTTGAACTATCTATCATGTGTAAAACCTATGAAAACACTTTTTGAAAAACATTTTTGAGACATACACTTGATGTATAGTATAGGACTTAAAAACAACTGTTTTCATAGTGTTTGTTGTGTTTTCAATCACACTAATTCAGATAAAATATAATCTGAAATGAACATGTCAAATTTTAGCTGAAACTGCTCACAAACTGTTCAAAAAGTTACCTTGGAAAAATTGTTTTAGTGCATATAGGGTATATTCTAGCACATATGAGGTATGTTCTAGTGCATTCATTGGTTAATTCAGCACTTTTAAGGTCTGTTTTAGCGCATTGAGTCTCTTGGCGCATATGCTGGCTATTCTAAAAACAAACTTTTTGGTCACTGTCACAACATTTTTCCTATAGTGCATATAGGATACAGAATAGCGCATCTGGGACATATTGTAGCACATTTGTCCATTTCTTTGGCGCATATCCCTATTTCTAAAACGCATATAGGGGACAGAATAGCACATCTCTCACTTTTCCTGAATCATTGTTTTTTTTACAGATCTAAGTTTATAGCATTCTTGGTCCTGTAACATATCAACACTTTCTCTCATGCTTAGGGAGTGGAAATCTACCAAGTTTGTCAAGAATTCAATTTCCAATAGAATCAAGAAACCCAAGAAACCTCTAGGTTATAAGAAAACCTTACAACGAAGGAAGTTTTTATACAAGAGTTGAAACGTCTTGCTCCATTATCACAAATTTCTCCATAGATACCAAGATTTTTTCAAGGGATTTACTGATGAATACGTTGTAGACCCTCTAGATTCACGAGCCTATTTTCAAAGAAGAGCCCTCTCACAACAACACAATCACAATCAGCCTCTTAATTTCAACTATATACCACAACCTTCTATCGAATATTCGACACATCCTAGTCAAATACTTCAGTAAGTTAAAATAGGCTATTTGATATACTGATCATTCTTCGAAAACAAGGACCAAATCTTACAAGTGTACCTTTCATCACAAACTTTTGAATTCTTGGTTCAACTTCTCCCAGCAAGATTTTGACATCCTTTATCATTGGAAGCCACAACCACGAATTAGGAACATAGTTTTGGTCATATCATAAGATTTTCAATCTTATCAAATTAAAACATCATCATTGGTTGCACTCATCAAACTATGATCTAAGTTTAGAAGAACATCTTGAAATCATATGCCTATTTTTACAAGATCACAATATAATAAACTGAAGGAAGATATTCAACAAGAAGATCATACCTCAAGAACTCAAGAAGAAGGTGAAAATAGTGATCCTCTTTATAGTGTGAGTGGAAATCCCCTTTTTGAAGACAACATGGCTGAAGGAGAAAAGAATTTGTTTACTTCTGACAAAGATCTGAGAAAAACCCTTGGGGATAGTGATGATGAACAAGAAGAGTGTCACCTTAGAGAAGTCGAACAAGATCATAAATTTCTTAGAACAGTAGAAAAGATCTTAGCACGTGACAAACAAAAATATTTCCTATATCTAGCTGACAAAGGAGCTAAATTGCCTCATGATTTTGATACTAAAAACATAAAGAGTAATCCTGATGAAACACCCTTATCTAATCTTAGTGCCTTGAATCAACAAGTTAAAACACTACAAGGAAAAATTAAAGATCTACAAGGGGGAGCCACAGCAAAGACATACGCTCTTGATGATAGCTGTCCATATCCCTTTGACCAACGTCTCAACATTATTTTGTTTCCTAAACATTGTGAAATCCCAAAGTTTGATCGTTATAACGAGAAATCAGATCCAATTGACCATATTAGGGACTTCTGAAACATGACTCTAGAGTTTTCTCATGAGGATGCATACTTAATGCGTTTGTTTCCACGAAGTCTTGGAGGCCAATATATGGAATGGTTATCAAAAATCACACTGCCTATCAAAACATTTGAGGAATTGATCAACGAGTTCATCTCACAATATTCCTATAACATACAACACCAAATAACAATGATTGATCTATGCAAGGCTAAGCAAAAACCTGGTGAACCATTCATCACATTTCTTCAAAGATGGAGAAGATTGTTCGCTAGGTATCCATGTCATGTTCCTAAAAAGGAAAAGAGCACTACCTTCATAAACAGCTTGGATCAAGAGATGAGTTATCATCTAAATCTCCATTGTCCTCCCTCTTTTTAGAAAATGATTGAAAATGCAATCACAATGAAAGTGCATTAGTCTAGAGGGGAATAATCAAACTTGATAGAGACAATCCTAGCTCCTCAAATCACCACAATGACAAATCTAAGTTTTGGACTTGCAAAAAAAACATGGTGAACGATGGTGTTGTAGATGCACATCATGTCTCACCTAAGCCAGTTGTTCTTAGTGTTCCTTGCAACAACAACTATAACAATGTCAACTCGGTTACAAATCAAGGAAATGATCCTCCTCCTCTGAGGAATAACCAAAATCCAACTTTTTCTCCAAATCAAGGTAATACCAACAATCAAGGGTATCATGGAAACAACAATAACAATACCTTAGGGAATACATCAAACACAAATCCATAGTGATCTTCATTTTTCTCCAACAGAAGAACTTTCACTTCGTTAGGGAAATCTTTGGAATCCGCCCTTAAAGACTTGATGGTGAAGAACGTAATTACCCTACCGCCTCAACGTAACTTCAAACCCAGTGTGAAGCTGCCATCATGGAATGACATATACTATTGTGAATATCATCGATGTAAGGGCCATCAAACGAATAATTGTCAAGCCTTGAAGAATGTAATCCAAGACTTGATAGAAAATGACACCATTAAGGTAGAAGGACACCAACAATCAAATGAAGACCACCAAGCATTTTGAAACCCTTTGCCCAACTATCAAAAGGGTGAGTCTTTTAGGAAAAATGTGAATCATATCGATGAGCATATAATCAATCATATCTACACTGATGACGAGTGGGTTAATGTTATAAAAGTCAAAGAGAAAATGGAATATAGAGAAATTAACGTAACAATAAGGGCACAAGCTAAATTTGTCTTAAAAGGTGCTCCTTCAAAATCCATTGTGCCCCCACCTCAACATTGATATGATCTAATCAATCAACTTAGAAAAACTTCTGCTCAGATCTCTATTTTAGAACTTCTAAAGATTTCTCCAGCGCATAAGGAAATTTTGGACAAAGCCCTCATTGAAACAACTGTATCCACTGATCTAGATGTGGATCGATTTCAAGCCATGGTGGGACATTTGTCCTCACCCACATGCCTTTCATCCTCAAAAAAAGATGTTGTTTCCATGACACATCCCCATAATTCATCATTATACTTAGAAGTCATGGTCCACAAATTTTGTGTCAGACGGGTTCTAATAGATGGAGGTGTCGGTTTGAACATATGTACCATGAAATTAATTTGAGCTTTGGGATTTTATGAGGATTCCATTGATCCCAGAAGAAAGATTACTATTAAAGCCTATGATGATGAGGAAAGAGCATCCAAAGGTTTAATCATGTTACCAATCAAAGTGGGACCTGTTATCAAAATTACTTTTTGTCAAGTATTAGATCGTGATATTGCATACAACACCTTGTTGGGTTATCCTTGGATCCACAAAATGCAAGTTGTCCCGTCCACATATCATCAATGTCTTAAGTTTCCTTATGATGGATAGGAGATCATGATACCAGGTAATAATTCTCATAGTCAAACTTGTGCCAACATCAAAGCTAGTCAAGACACTTTGGTTCCCAACAATTGAGAAGTGCCTACTAGTACTTCTCCAAAAGTTGATAACAAATCAGTCAGCTAACCAAAAGCTTTGACAAGCAACTACGGTTCAAGGATAATGGAGTAGGAGAATATTCTCTCTATCTAGAAAATCTTCCTACATCACCTCAGTCACATGGACAACCTTCTATCATGCAACATTAGATAGTTGTAGCATCAACATCAACACAGTCACCGAAAAAATCAATCACAAAGTTTAATGGACAATTTATCAAAGAAAAATTCCTCATGGATGATCCTGAGGATAGAGATATTCTAAGTTTGCTCTATAAAGATGAAGATGAAACAGTTCTCAATATCAAGTTACCAACTGATAAATATGGTAAGGGATATTCAATCATGCAAAAGATGGGCTATGATGGTAATGGTCCTATCAGAAAGAGAAAAGGAGTAGTTGAGCCTATTGACCCTCCAGGACTTGCTACAAAAGATAAAACAGGACTAGGCTATGATACTAACTCAAAAGAAACAACATCCAAACAATTTAATGATACTCTACTCACATTGCAAAAAAGTTTTGATCCAAGGGAAGGATGCTTGACAACAATTCAAAATTTCATCAATAATAACTCTGACATAGAGTTTGGAGAATATGAATGGGATACCATCGATAATGATAAATTTTGGAGGGACAAATAGGTTGATTTGATACACAAGTATACGCCTACTCTAATCAAAGGACAAGGGTCAGAGACCCAACCACAAGAATCTAAACTACAACACAACTATGATTCTAGTGATACCAAGTCAGATTTAATCAAACAAGACTATCGTGAGGACAATACCATCATTGATCTACCTCATACCTTGGATCCTATAGACACCTTCACTATGACCATAACCATAGCCAATTTCACGCAACCTAATGACCCACTACCACTAATACATCTCGATCTCATTGACTGGGATCTATCTGAACCTCTCAATATACCTATGTTTACAACCGATGAATCTATCATAAAATTCCTTTCCGCAGATGATGTAAATGATTGTTCCATTGGCGATTTTCGGCATGAGATCCTTAGTCAGGAGACTGTCAAGTTTCCTAGCTGCAAAAATAAAAATAAAAAAGAAAGATCTAATGGTGAAAACCAGAATCTGGCAGTATTAGATCAAACCAAAGATAAAACAAAGAGAGTATCAGATGGTGAAAACCTTTTTAATGCACTAGATGATGGGATGCTTTGCACTCTCTTGGAACACTATCATGAGCGATCACCTATCTTGATTGAGCCTACAAAAGCATTAATCTTGAAACTATAGAGAAACTGAGGATTCTACAGTTAGCTGCATCAATGATAGATAAAGAAGTACCCGAGTTCATAAATTTCTTAGAGAAAATCAAGTCAACTTTGTCTGGTCTTATGCAAACATGCCAGGTCTTGATCCTGATCTTATAATGCATCACTTTTCCATTAAACCAGGAGTAAGACTTGTGAAAAAAAAACTTAGAAAGATGCATCCTCGTGTGGCACTACTAGTTAAAGAAGAACTTAAGAAACTCCTCGATGTGGGATTTATAAGATCAATTGACAATGCAGAATGGATCTCCAACATAGTTCTTGTATCCAAGCCTGACAAAAGTGTTAAAGTATGCATAGATTTCAAAGATCTTAATAAGGCATGTCCTAAGGATGACTTCCCTCTTCCAAGCATTGATACTACAGTTGATTTGACAGTTGGCCATTCCATGTATTCACTAATGGATGGTTTTTATGGTTATAACCAAATCAATAGTGCACCTGAAGACCAAGACAAAACAACTTTCACATGTCCCTGGGGACCTTACTATTGGAACACCATGCCATTCAGTTTAAATAATGTTGGGGCTACATATCAAAGAGATATGACTACAATTTTTCATGACATGATGCACACATTCATGGAAAATTATGTCGATGACATACTGACAAAATCATACACCAGAGAAGGACATCTTGAGATATTATCCAAAATATTTGCAAGATTGGAAAAGTTCAAAGTTCACCTCAACCCTAAGAAATGTGTTTTTGGAGTCACATCTGGAAAACTCTTGGGATACATAGTTTTAGCAAAAGGAATTGGAGTAGATCCCACCAAGGTACAAGAAATCATGGAAATGCCTCCACCAAGGGATATCAATCAGTTGAGATCACTACAGGGATGACTCCAATCTATACAAAGATTCATTACACAACTAGCAAATAAATGTCTACCTTTCACACATCTACTACATAAGAATGTTCCTTTCAAATTTGATGATAAGTGTGAAATGGCCTTTCAACAAATCAAGCAGTACTTAATGAACCCACCAGTTCTGGTACCACCAAATCCAGACAAACCACTCATCTTATACATTGCTGCAACATAGACATCTTTGGGGGTGTTGTTAGCACAAGAAGACTCTACAGGAAAAGAACATGCAATCTATTATATCAGCCGAACATTAACAGGTCATGAACTCAACTACATTTTCATCAAGAAGGCTTGCCTAGAAGTGGTCTTTGCCTTGTAGAAGTTTCAACACTACATGTTAACTCATACAATCAATCTTGTTGCAAAGATTGATCCACTCAAATATCTGTTAAGCAAGGCCACATTAACATGAAGGTTAGCAAAATGGCTCATGATCTTAAGCGAGTTCGATATCCATTATATTGATTGCAAAGAAATCAAAGGACAAGTTATTGTTGACCAACTAGCTGAAGTACCCCTACAAGAAAAGCATCCCATGCACATTAAATTTCTAGATGCTGACGTCTTCACGACAGAATCAAAGCAACCTTCGTCATTATATTTTGATGGCTCATTTACTCAACATGGATCGGGGGCAGGCATACTCTTTGTCACCCCTCAAGGAAATACCATTCCTCAGTCATATCGGCTAATGTTTCCATGCACTAATAACATAGCCGAATATGAAGCTTTAATCACTGGACTCAAAATACTATTGGAATGGAGAATCATAGAATTACAAGTCTACGGTGACTCACAGTTAGTCATTAACCAGATCAATGATGATTATTAGACCAAAGATGACAAATTGTTTCCATATAAGAAAATGGTTGATGATTTCAAGAAGTACTTTGTAGACATCAAGTTCATACAAATTCCAAGGCTTGATAACAAGGCAGCTAACGCTATGGCCACAATCGCTTCATTGTTACAACTCTCAGAAACTCAGGCTCGCTATGAATTTCTAGTGGAACAATCATTTACACCTGCCTATGACACACCTGAAAGCCAAATCATTTGCCACTTAGTAGGATCTGATTCACCTTGGTATGGAAAAATTTATACATACCTAAAAGATGACATCTTACCACTTGACTTATCCCGTAACCAAAAGCGCAACTTTATTTGCCAATCCTCTTGCTATACCCTTATCACTGACACTCTCTATAGTCATGGTCTTGATGGTACTTTACTTTGATGTCTTGAATGTGACAAATCCGATAAGGCTTTACAAGAAGTTCATGGTGGCATTTGTGGTACTCATTCAAGTGGACTAACCTTATCCAAGAAATTGATTAGAATGGGTTACTACTAGCCTACAATGGAGAGGGAATCATTCAATTTTGTAATGAAGTCCTCTAAATGTTAGATACAGGGAAATCTCATTCATACACCAGCACAGGAACTACAACCGTTTGTACCAACCTGTCCATTCTCTCAATGGGGGTTGGATTTAGTTGGCAAGATTCATCTTTCATCCTCGAACGGACACAAGTTCATCATCACAGTGACAGAGTATTTTACCAAGTGGATTGAGGCAGTCCCTCTCACTAAGGTCACTGGCAAACAAATTTCATCATTCATACTCAACTATCTCATTTTTCGGTATGGCATTCCCAACTCCATCATCACAAATAATGGATGGCCATTCAAGAATCAGGATGTTGACGAACTTTGTGAGAGATTCCATATTCAACATAGATACTCAACACCTTATTATCCACAAGCGAATGGCCAAACAAAGGCCTCAAATAAAACAATATTGAAAATTTTGAAGAAGACTATGAATGATGCAGGGAAAGATTGGCACATTCAACTTAATCCCGCATTATGGGCCTACCGAACTAGTATCCGAACACCAATAGGAGCAACACCATTTGCTCTTGTCTATGGAGTAGAAGCCATTTTTCCACTAGAATTTGAGATCCCATCACTTAGAGTATCATTGAAAGGTCTCATAACAGATGATGAATACAAAGTTTCCCGACTGCAAGAATTGGAACTTCTTGATGAAAAGAGACAATGAGCAGCTGATCATTTGAAAGCATATCAAAAAATGATGTCTCACAACTATAATCTAGAGTCAAACCACATACCTTTCAGGTTGGTGATATTGTTCTAAAAGAGAACCCACACAATTAGCAAGATAGAGAGAAGAAAGGCAAGTTTGAACCTAATTGGTTGGGTCTGTATGTGGTCATAGCAGTATATGATTCAGGAGCATACAAGTTGTCAACGCCAGAAGGGGACCTGTTTGATGAACCCATCAACAGCATGCACTTGAAAAAGTATTATGTCTGATGAAGTTATCATCATCCATTAAATTCCTAAAGAAATACCAAAACATCAGAAAAAGTCCTAAAATAAAATACAAAAACATCAGAAAAAGTCCTGAAAGAAATCACAAAAACATCAGAAAAAGTCCTGAAAGAAATACAAAAATAACATAAAACATCCATACAAAAAATCAGAAAAATTCCTGAAAAAATGTTACCCTGGTGAAAACCTAGCAAACAGGCATCTCGGTAGCAACAAAAAAAAATAGTCAATCAAAAAATGCAATAAAAACAAATAGTGAAAATCTGGCAAACAGACGCTATTTGTAGCTCTCCATCTATTAGTTCATGTTCTGCACTTGGCTTCTCAGCCTTCATTTTTTTTTTTTGCACATCTTTCCATCATTTTAGGGTCGTACCAGCATCATGTTGCCATCATTTGTCTAGAGTGATAACGTCTTACCATGGCTTGATTATTATACATATCCATTTCAACGAGTAGTGTCAAATACTAGGGGCAAACGTTGACATACTCGGGGGCAATCAACTTTCAGGTTTTACTGAAATAGCTAGAAAATAACATCAAATCCAACCATGTGAACAAAAAATCAAATCCTATAAACAGCTATCCAATCATTGATCCATATCACAATAGTTTTCAGTAAATACCATATCATGACTTATATCTGGATGATCTAAAATCTGAATAATGATTGAAATATCAATTTTACATTTTGAACAATGGTTGTTTGATTTTTCGATATCATCTCTCTAGAGAAAACTCAATGATGTACTGAACTAGAGTGGCAAGCAAGGAGGATGATTTTTCTTCGTCTGTTGTCTTGAGGTTAACTATCGATTTGATGCAAATATGTCGTGAAACATGATTTCCAAAGTGTATCATTGATGACAGTTCCATATTTGCATCAGAAAGTGGTTAGTCTTTTTCTACTTTTGCAAGAAATGCTTAGGTCATCTCAGTTCAATTATACCTCGATGCTTGTATTCGCTTGCTATA
The DNA here is from genome assembly GCA_007258455.2 of Sequoia sempervirens. Taxonomy (NCBI): domain Eukaryota; kingdom Viridiplantae; phylum Streptophyta; class Pinopsida; order Cupressales; family Cupressaceae; genus Sequoia; species Sequoia sempervirens. The sequence goes on from VDFB02270651.1 coordinate 550,200,831, forward strand.
TCAAAAATCATGAAAGTTGTACTCAGGTCATCATTGGTGCTAATATCCCCTCTGATGCTTGTACATACTTCCAAAATTTTATAAGGCTCTATGATGATTCAAGAAAGCTACCTGAAGGCTCAACAAATAGTTGGTTTTGTTTAGTTGCATTTCATTTAGATCAATTTACATATCTACATATTGGATTCGCATAAGAGTTTTGCAAGGCTGAATAGACACATCAATGGTTGTCATGTATCTTTAGACTATTTGTGGAGGACATTTAGACATTTGTTTCATTATCATTTTTCATCTTCATCCTCATTTCATTAATCATTATCATTTCATCTAGGTCTTGTACATATCATATAGTTGAGCATTTATCATTCATTTTCATATAATTTAGATCCTTTCTCATTTATTTATCCTTCATGTTGCATTATCATTTCATTTATTATATTTCATATCATTTCATTGCATATCATTGATCATTCTCATTTTTATCATCTTTGTTTCATTCTCATATCATTATGATCCTTTATCATTTTATTTCATTCATTTATTCATTAAGCCTTTCCATATCACTTTCATTATCATCTCATCCATCATTCTAATGTCCATGTCATTTTCATCTTATCATTACATTTTAGATATCATCTCATTTTATTACATTTTCATATCATTACATTTCATCATCTCATATCATTTCATTTCATCATATCATTCAATTTCATTTCATTTTATCATTCCATCTCATTACATTTTATATCATATCATTATTTAATCATTTTTCATATTCATCACGTCATTTTCTCATCATTATCATTTTTCATATCCTTATTATTCATATAATTATCATTTATCATTTATCATCTCATTTCATTTCATAATTTATTTTATTTTACCATTACATTTCCTTACATTTTATCATCTCATTTCATCATTTCATATCATTACATTTCATTTCATTTTATCATTCCATCTCATTTCGTTTTATCATCTCATCAATATTTTTTGTATTCATTACATTTCATATCATACATTTCATCATTGTTAATCCTTTCACATCATTTATCATTCACATATTTTCTCATTTTCAATATCATTTTATTTATCATTTTTCATACAACATTTGATTCATATCACTTCATATCATTTCCTCATTCATTTTCATCCTACAAATTCATGATGCAGTTCATAAACACAACATCACATCATCATCATTTATGGCATTTGAAAAATAAAAACACAAAAATATTTCATACAAAACATTACATTTCCACATCATTAGCAAGCCATACATCATTTCACCACATGGCATTTTTATCATTATCATCCACCTGCATGATATCATTAGTACACATCATATTTCATCATCATCATAATCATATCAAATCATCCTACAAATCATGTTAGTCAGTACATCATCAAAACTGCATATCAATATCCATATCATAGAACAAGGACATAAATGCATAACCATATCAATCCATCATATCAAAAATACAACACATCATCAAAACTCATCGCCGCTGCATATCATCGCTCATCAAAATACATATAGAATGTCCAAAATTCCAATGAAACTAAAAATTCTAGACAGATATATGAGATATGATCAAAATTAGTATACATGCTCCAAGAATCTGATATACATCAAATAATCCTATACCCATCAATCAAGACTGGATGGTGGAGCCCCCTGATGGAGCTGGTATCGAGGATGGTGGCCTGCCACTAGTCCCTGCATCTGGATCTCGTTGAGGCCTGGTAACCCCCAGACTTTGTGTAGCTATCTATGTCCTACTCCTGGTCCTACTATGGGACCGTGGGAAAGGCTCTCTATGCTCAGGTGGACACAACTCCTTGTATCAGACTCGGTAGTACTCAACCTCTCTGGCCATCTCAAAGCCCTATGCAATAGCCTCTCGCAACGATGCACTCTCCATAGTGCCCATGAGTCTCTGTGCCACACCCTCAGCCTCTACTGCCCTCCGTCTAAATGCATCTCTCTCTACAATCAACTGGACTACCTATGGGTCTAGGGTAGGAGGATGTGCCTGTTTCTGTAACTGAGCCAACTAGCTCTGCAACTATGCCTACTGACTATGCAGTGTCTATACCTAGGCCTGTAAAGTATCTATCTGTGCCTACTGGGATGTCAAAGCAACCCTAATCACTTTCTGCCACCCAATCTCAGTCCTCAACCTCCGCATAATCTAAATACTGCCCAAAATGTCTGGCCTCGATCTCACTGGCACCTGCCCCTCATCTCCACCATCATCCCCATCTAAACTCTCCTCCTCCTCTCCACTATCTACCTCCTCTCCTCCAACCGTTGCCTACTCACCACCTGGCACATCCTCCTATCTCCCTACCCCTAGTTGTGGTACCACCAAAATAGATGTTGGCTCATCTAGACATGTCAATAGTGATAATGGATGTGTATGATAATAAACTGAGTACTCATCAGACATACCAGCATCAACAATATCCCACCTATCATCCCATGCCTCGGGTGCTAAATCCATATACTTTTTATAGGCTATCTGATAAGAAATACAAGGTCCCCATCTTGCCTCATCCTTGCTCCGCGCATAGTGAGCAACACCCTGAGGCATCCCCTATGTAAATCCGAACTATCACTGCACCCGCAATGCCAAGAATATCTCTATGATGAATGGAGTCCTCCCTATTAAAAACTAAGGTACACCTACAAATGACATCTCTAAGTGATCTGTATCCCATGGCTCGCAATCTATGTATGGCCACCATATCACTGCATCCATATCATCAAGGCCCCATCTCTAGTAATCCAACTTGTCCGGCTTGGGCTGGACAAGGAACATCGAATATGCATACACATAGGGTCTGCGTGGTAGCCTCACTCTGGGACAAGCTGGTCTCATCATAGTAATATGCTCCCATGCCCAAATCTGGAGTAGTGTAACACTGCATGATATACTAGATAAACCTCTATAAACTACCTGATGTAAGTCATGATATAGGTGAGCCAACATGCAACTCCCCCAGGCATATCTCCGTGGCTGTACCAGCATCTGCTCAAGGATCCTCCCCCATCCCACTGATAGTCCCTTTGACCAGTGATCCAGACAAAGGAGACCTCCAATAAATGCACCCAAAACTACAGGTAAGGTCAGATACCCCTTGAAGTCTGCCCATGGTACCCAATATCCTACTATCTACGTGTTGCCATATACTCTCCTCAGTGCATCTGTCCCACCTAGCTCCTTGTGATCATAGAACACAAGGGTGCCTACCACTGGAATACCCAATATCTTGTAAACATCCTCAGGAGTCACAATCACCTCACCCATTGGCAAATGAAAGGTGTTGTGCTCTGAATGCCACCTCTCTGGTAGCACGGTCAACAATCCCCTATTGACTCGAATCGGAGGCATGGACAACAAAGATCCCAATCCAAATACCCCTATCAATGCTATATCATCTGGTGTCAGCTCGAGTATCCTATCCTACCCCACCGAGTGACGTTCCCTAATCTAGAGGTTTTTGAAAACCTCATATTTTCAGTTATCACAAGGACAATCAATCAGCATCATATCAATGATTTAATCTCAATCAAGCAAATCAATCTGACTGATGTCTATCTATCAATGACCCATATTAGTGACCCATATCAAGTGTTCTATCTAGGTGACTCATATCATGCAATCAAAACTCAATCTATCTATCTGAATACCACATCAATCTGCTCTATCAACAATTAATATTTTTTTTCACGAAAGAAAATTTATCAAACAATCAAAACATCATCCTATTTGTATTTTTGGCACAAATGCAAATATTTTTTCAATCAATCATCTACTATTTTTTTTTCTATAGCAAAAAGAAAATTTATTAGAAGTCATATCAATCATCTACTCTTTGTTTTCCGTTCAAGGGAGACAAATTTATTAGCTATCTACTCTTTGATTTCTATTTTCAGAAACAAAGTTATCAACTCTTTATCAGATTTTCTATCCATATCAACATGATGACACACCCATTTTTATATCTATTGACCAAAGAAGCAATAAAAACATCATCATTTTTATCAAACAGACACATTTTCTAAATGCGCTAATCTGCGGCCTCTATGCACTAAAATCCTATATGCACTAAAGTTTCTCCCTGATGCGCTCAATCTCTGATGTGCCATTCTGTGCCCTAGATGCGTTAAATCATTTCCTCTGTGCGTTATTCCCTTAAAAGCACTAAAAATTTAATTGAAAGTGTTGTTTTATTCACTAGATGCGCGCCAACCCTACAAGCACTTAACTGTTTCCTAAAAGGGCTAATTTTTTTCCTAGATGCGCTAAACTACCAATTTTCCTATGACATCCTATAAGTGCTAGATTATCTATCGGATGCCTTAAACTGGTTTTTCACAACAAATTCAAAATTGAATCCTATATGCACTAAAAAAAAATTGAAAGCGCTAAAACGCCTACTCTAAGCGCTAAAACGGACTGTTTACGCCTAAATCGATGAAAAAACACATGAAAAATTGATTCAAAACAGAAAATTTCAAAGAAAAAGGGGTTGGATTGACTCACCGGTGGTCCATACGCAGCTGGTCTCTGGTATCGGCGGGCCCGCTAGAATCTATGTCTATGGTATGGAATCTCCATCTCGCCAAGTCACCATCAGAGTAAAAGGTTTCTAAAAGTCAAAAAGTGCAAATGACTTGTCCTTTTCTCCCCTTTTATCTTTTAAAGGTCAAACAAAGGTGGATTTTTGTGACATGTTATTTTATTTTTATCTTTTTATCTCACTTTGACCTCATTTTCAAACTGGGGCATCCTAATACATCATTTTTTTAGAGCTAAATAACTAAATTCACATCACAATCAAAATCTCATCATCACATCAAATTTTTCAAACATTCTCAACAACTCATATCATCATCAGTGATTTATCTCCCGAGGGGCCATCATTAATACCAACAACATCTTTCAATTAAAAACATATCAGAACTAGATCAGGGACAAAAATCAAACACAACAAATTTTGAAAGCAAGAATATTTTCTTTGAAGCAATGTGTTTCACATCACTTCAAAGAGAGGCAAAATGTATATGCATAAAATTGGGCATGTCTGATTAATCCTGGCATTTAATTAAATATTTATTATTTAATTAATTTTTTTTAAATTCTTCTACATGTGATTAAATTTAATTAATTTAATTATATTGTTCATTCAATTTATTCTTCTATCATGATTAAATAAATCAATTTTTATTTAATTATTTCACATTCATATGTCCACTTGATTAATTAAATAAATACATTTTATTTATCTTAATTAATTATCACTTTTTGAATATAATAAAGTCTTTTTTATTTAATTAAGTTTAAATATTTCTTTTCAAATCTTTCTTCTAATTAATTAAAAATTTATTTAATTAATTTCATTTACATGCCATTTCTTAAAAAAATGAATTAAATATCTTCCATATCTTTTTAAAATAATAATTAAATATTTTATTTAATTATGAAATCTTCCATTTTTCTTCAAATCTGGGGTAAATATTCTATTTTAAGAAAAATCTCCATGTCACCCATAAATGAATTATTGAATTTAATAATTCATTATTTATCTTCTTCAAAATATTTCCATAATCTCACAAAAAGATGATTTTTTTACAATTCATCTTTATCATCTTATCTTACCTCTTTTATAGAAAAGAAAAGAAATCTTGCTTTTTGTTTTCTTATGTTTTTCTTTAGTTTTATCCATCTTCAACTGTTCGATCTGCCAGGAATTTTCACAATCTTTGATCATATCAGCCAATCAAAAGCTTTCGAAAAACTTTATAAATAGCACTATCAATCCAAGCAATGGTTACAACACACAACAGATGAATCAGAGATTAATTGCATTCTAGCATTATAGCATTCTAGCATTATCATTATAGCTTTATTATTCATAGTATTATCGTAATCTTTCATTTTAGAAATCATTTTTAGCATTAGAATAATCATGTTTTAGCATTACATGCATTTCATATTCAATCTCGTTCTCTAGGAAGACTGTTCGTTGAGCCTAGCACACAATCTGAGAGCCGGCTGGAATCAATGAAAACACTAGAGATAGAGGACGATAGGACGACATTGATAACAGGATACTGAGTTTGCATCTCTATTGTTTTAATATTCTATTTTTGATATAATTTCTTATTGGTGTGTTTGATTCATTTATTTTTATATATTTAACACGCATAAAATCAATCACACAGTAATAAAACCTTGAAATGAATAAAAGGATGAAAGAGGGAATGAAGAATGAAAAAATATATGTTACCATTAAAACACCCTTAGATAATTCCTTGAATGAAAATTTGCAACTTGCATGAAATGGCTTCAATGGATGTAAATCTTGAACTTTGAATCTTGCTTGAAATAGTGCTTTGAATGCTTGGTTTGATCATGAAACCTACATCAAAATGTTAGCTCCAAAAACATGCATGATGCAAGAAGACTTTGATATGATTATTGGATCTTGAATGCTGCAATAAAACTTTGCTAAATCTTTTCTAGAATTCCTTTGATTGCTCTTGAAGTACTCTCTTAGATCTTAAAAAATGCTAGGTGAAACATAGTGAAATAACCTTATATTTATAGGTATGTATCCTCAATTTCCTGAAATTCAAATATCACAAGCCAAAATTGGATTATAGATTTGAAATCATTAAAATACTGCCAAAAAAATAATTTAGATTTAGGTCCTAAGGTGAAGGGAGGACCCATTTTCGCATGGGTGAATGGGTCTTAGGTCCCTTAACCTAGGAAACACATTTCTCAATGTAAAGTGTTATGTTAGGGAATTAATAAATGTCAGGTTTCCTCTTCAAAAAATGTAATTAAATAGGCTCAGAAAATGAATTGAAGGGTGAATTAAGGAATAATTATGCTCAACTAATTAAGAGATCCCTAAATAAGTGTGAAATTGTATAGGGGTACAGTTTACAACACTAAGTTAAGGCACAATTAAGTTTAATTTAACTATGAGGGCACAAACAAGTGAGAAAATGTAAAGGGATACATTTTTCGTCACTACAAGCATATAGCGGTGTAGGGAAATCTTACATCACCCAAAAAAAAATCCTTATTTTCTTTAGTTTTTTTGAGTCCCATGATGGGCTAGGGGTGTAAGATAGTGAGAAGTGAAAAATAGAAAAAAATGGTCACTATTTTTAGTAAGCTAGACTAAACAGGCTCATATGGACCTAAAAATTTACCCCAAGGAGCAAAACTAAAAAATATTTCCAGTCACGAAAGAATTGTCTCAATACCCTACGCAGTTTGGGAGATATTATGATCTAGGAGGATCCAAAAGACCTAAAAAAATTTGTAGTCTCATAATCCAATGAAAGTAGCATCATTGCATAGAGCTCAGCAACAAAATCCTAACGCAACTTGACTCGCATCAAAAGGAGACCATACATAGAAGTTATGTCGATCAAAGTTTGGTCAAAATAGGAGTTTTTGATGAAGGATGGAAGGTCAAAAAATTGATTGTTTAAAAATTGGTAAATGATAGCATCAAATCGAAGAGCTCATCACCATGATTCCAATGCCACTCGAATTGTATAAAATAGAGCTCATACGTGGAAGATATGACTAGTCAAAGTTTGCAGTGAAAGGTTGACTTTAACCGTATAGACACTGACATCAGCATGACATCAATATGCTAACAAGGTGGACCTGGCATCCAACTAGGCAGGTAATGTGGCAGTCCATATGCCAACATGGATGTTGGCATGGTTTGTGATGTGTTTAGTGACAAGGTTGGTGACGTGGTCCAATTATATGTGGACACATGTCATTTCCTAGTGAATTAGAGAGTGCCACATGGCTCAATCACTGGGTGCCACATGGCACCCCTACTTATCTACTATACCACAAGTTGGTTACAACTATTTGATAAAATCCTTTGGTTCGGGGTCAAACCCCCAACCTTTCTTCCTCCACTTTTCAAGCCCACCAATGTGACACAAGTTTCAATCTACACATATTGAGGCATCAGTTTGTTTTATACAAGATAATTCCAAAATTGGTGGAGGTGGTGGTTTGAACCACCAACCTCCCGCCACACACTCTCCACCTATGTCATTAGACCATCGCAATGTTTGACAATATGATAGGAGTCAACTAAATTTTAATGAAGAACAAAATTCGAATCTCTCTATATTTAAATTTTAACCCCTTAAGATGTTAAAGCTCAATCTCATGATAATTATAAAGGGCTTAAATTAATATTTCAAAAGATATTTATAATATTATTAAGGGTTTAAGGGGTTTAGCTAATTTTAAAAGGATTACTAAGGGGATATATGAAGATTTATTATTGTAAATGGGAGATATGGAGAGATTGTAAAAATCATATGGATATGAACCATATTGGGAAAAAAATTGTGTATAAAAGGGGGTGATTTTTCTCTTATAACACAAGTTTGGAAGGAGCAATTTTTCTTAAGAGGAGAATAATCATTTTGGAGGATTAGGCAAGGAAGAAACTTAGAGAGTGTTATATGCTCAAAGAATTTTTATTTTTTAATCCTTTAAGTGTGATTGGGATTTAGAGGCATTCAAAGCCTATCCCTTGGATTCAAGTAGAGGAGAGTGTAGAGGGTCTTTAGGTGTTAAGAGAGACTATGAAGAAATTGTAATGCAGGTTTGAAGCTTGGATGGTGTAGGGGCACCTAGGGGGTTCTCATGCCTCCATGAGGCCTTTGTCTTGTTGGTTTTTGTTTTTCAATATGTCCTTGATGTAATAAGGTCCAGTGGACCATTTGTAATAGGTTGTAATAGGTGTCAAAGTAGCACTCCCCATGGAGTGGCTATCTCTCCTATATTTAATGTTGATAACTTGTACCCCTTTAAGGGATCTTTGGATACAGGTGTAGGTATAGAAGCTAATGAAGATTGGGTGTAGGACTTACCACCTTTAGAACAGTTGATGGTGTTTTCTACACAATAACAACTCAGATAGAATATGGAAATCTTATCTCTCTTGAAAGGTAAATCTCTATCAGCAAGCCTCAAGAGATAACCCCAAGGTCTCTAATGTCAGGTCTTAACAATGCATAAACAACTCAGTGATAAATGTGAAAATTTTGGTAATCACAAGGGACCTTACAAAACAGATGCTAGAACTTCCAAACTTATCAGATCTTGCAATATAATGGTACTTAAAATCCTAAATCTAACTTAGATTTTAAAATAAATGATAGAAGATAAGGGTTCAAAGAGATCCTAAGATTAAAATGATTCCTAAGACCAACAATGTAAATGATAAAACACTCAAAGTGGACCAATCCCTCAAAACCAATTCCTATTTAACCCAAATTTAATCTGCAATTTCATATAAATGGTGTAGTCTTCTAAGGAATCAAATATTTTCAGATCATGATGCATCCACCCAAATCAACCATGTTTTACAATTGAACTTAGTACACAAATTTAAGGCCCAGACTAACTTTACACAACAACTTACAATCAACAAGCTGCTAAAAGTATGGACCAAGGATTACTCAAACACTTCAAATATCAAATCATAAACACCATTGCATCACATCTAATTCTAAATCTAACATATAACTAATGATCTCAAAGAAATCTTAAAGAGATGGAATAACAAGAACCATGCAATATGAAACAATACAAGAAAGAGTACCTCATAGACGATGGAGGAGAGGAAAAAAGGATTTGAATTTTTCAGTCCAGCAACGGGTGTCTGGTTTGAAGGTAGCTTGGACTAGGCCAAGGGCTAGCCTTTCCAGGGATATGGTAGGGGAGAATGCAAATGATGAGTAGGAGGGAGCGGCTTCTGAGGACTTGGGCTTGGAGAATCGAGGGGACCCAGGTGGAAAGGTGTCTTCAAATGGTAAGTTATCCTCTAGCTCTTCTCTGAAGGGAGGGTTTTGTGGGTCTGGGTGCCTTGGAAACCAGGGTGTGAACATTCCTTCAAGGGATCCCTCATGGGAGGAATCCAAGAGAAAGTGGGTTTCACTTTTTTGGAACCAACCCTGTTGGGAAGTCTATATTTCCTCTAGTAAGCAATGTTTCATCCTCGGTGAGTGGGACGTGTGATATTCTTGTTCTTGATCTAGTCATTGATCATAACATTTCCCTAATGGCATCATCACTGGTGGGAAAATTTATGGGTCCACGACCAAATATTAAAGTTGTTAGGGACTTTGTTAAGAAGAAATGGAGAGTTAAAGGTCAAGTTGAGGTAGCGGCTCTGCCTAAGGGTTTCTTCTCCTTTACTTTTTCTTGCAAAGAGGATAAGCTAGCAGTTCTATGTGGTGGTCCTTGGGTCATTGGCAAGTCATCTTTGGCTATCAAGAAGTGGTCCCCGAAAATGGATTTCTCAGATGCTTCTTTTGAGGTAGTGCCTATTTGGGTTTGCTTACCAGGCTTACCACTGGAGTATTGGAATGAGGACATTTTCAGGGGAATTTCCAGTTCCTTTGGGGAGCTTCTATTTATAGACTCTATGAATTCATTTAGAAAAAGGTTGGTTTTTTCCAAAATTTGTGTGGGGATCACTCAGCCTTCAAACTTGCCATCATCAATTTAAATTGTGTCAAAACTAGGAAAGTGGGTTCAGCCTGTTGAGTTTGAGACTCTTCCTTTTGTGTGCTTCACTTGTAAAAAAGTTGGGCATTGGGTGAGGAAATTTCCAAACAATGTGTCTAAGTCTAATGCTAATACAGTTTCCAAGGAGACCAAGATATGGAGTGCTAAAATGGTGGAGAAACCCCAAGAGGATGGGAGGAGAGGGGACAAGCATGTGGAAGGTCATGGAAATAGTGGGGAGAGGCAAAGCCCTAGCCTAGAAGCTAAAAAATTAGAGGCTCGTAAAGAAAATGATATCTTTGTAGATGTTGAAGGAGATGCTAATGAATCTAACAAAGCAGTTGTAGATTTGAGTACAAAGGGTTCTTAGGGGGAGGAGGAAAAGGAAAAAGGAGGGAGCATTGTAAATCAGAATGAAAGTTTCAATCTAGAGAAGTGGGTCCCAGACTCGGTAGCTAATGGCTCAGAGGAAACTTCATGTTTTGGTCAAAGTAAGGCAAGTAGTGAGGAGGGCCCATAGGAGGCTGGAGAGAAGATCATCCATTCTTCTAGTCAAGTTGGTTTTCAAAGTTCTCCAAAGGTTGTTAAATCCACTTTTGGGAAATCTTGGGATACCTGCAAAGGGAGGAATGATTTGGGGTATTCTCTGTTGAATAAAGTTGCTATTGTAGATGACTTTATGGATGGGAAATATTTCATGGGTCTTGAGGACTTGGATCTTGATGAGGATAGCTTATACACTAAAGTTGAGAAGAAAAGAAAAAAAAGGAAACAATACATTGGGGGTTTCTACAAGAAATAAATCAAGAGCAGATGTTGGAACCCAAAGAAGTTCAGGCAAAAAATCAACAAAGTAGCATAGATAACATGAATGCATCCAAAATATTTTGGATGGGGTTCAAAGAAGCATCTTGGATTTATGCAGAAATAATACTCCATCTAAGAAATGAAGTTTATGTCATGGAAAATTCAGGGGCTAAACAGTTCCCATAAACAAGAGATTTTGCACAATTTTTCTAGGGACCATAAACTTGATATATTAATTGTTCACGAGTCCAAGATTCCTAAAGATAGGGTGGAAAATATTAAGATCTGCAAGAATGGTGATGTGCAAGGTATAAGTTCAGAGGGGGCTTCTGGAGGTTTAGTCACTTTTTGGAATTAGAATCACCTTCAAGGAACTCTGGTATGGGAAGATGCCAATCCTTTTGCTACTAGATTCAAGCATATTAGAGATGATTTTAGCTAGATTTTGTCTAATATCTATACAACAAATAATAAATCTGCTAGAAGGAGTTTTTGGAGAAGACTTGAGTCTTTTAGGTTATGCTTTCCTATTGAGAATTGGATTATCATGGGGGATTTTAACACACTGCTACTAGAATCAAAAAAATTTGGGGGCTCTCAAATACAGATGGATAGCAGACTAGATCTAATGGATTTCATTAACTTTCAATGTTTGCATGATGTGGACCTGAAGGGGGCTATCTATACCTGGTCTAATAGGAGGGCTGGGAGTGATCTTATCCAAGTTTAGCTTGACAGGGCGTTAATTTTAGATAATTGGTTGAAGGATTATTTATGCTCTTTAAATTCTCTTTCCAGAATTGGCTCATATCATTTCCCAATAAGTTGTGTGGCCGACTCTGTGTCAGGTAAGAGAAATTTCCCCTTTAGATTTGAAAGAATGTGGCTGTATCATCCTAATATCTTTTACTACATTCAAGAATTGTGGAATATAAATGTTAGTGGCATTGCTATGTTTACAGTAGCTAAGAAGCTTGGTGAGATCAAAACTAAGATCAGAATTTGGAATAAGGAAGTTTTTGGGGATATCTTTGCTACTAAGTCTACTATTTAGTATGATTTAAAATATATTAAGGATCGAATTTAGAAAGATGGTTATTTGGGTGATTTCTTATCTAGGGAAAATGAAATCCTTACAAGATACCATGACATTATTTCAAAAGAAGAGGAATATTGGAAACAAAGGTCTAGATCGGTTTGGCTTTCTGTTGGGGATAAGAATACCAATTTTTTCCATATGACTACCACGAAGCACAAGGTTTCTAATTGTATAACCCATATTATGAAGAATGGTGTTAAAATTGAGGAGGATGAGATCAAGAATGAGGCCATCTAGTTCTTTGATAACCTTCTTTCATTCGAATAGGGGTTGGGTGTGAATGCTCAGCAAACTCTCATTGAGGCTATCCCTAATATTTTGAATGAGCATCAAAATAAACTTTTTACTGTTATCCCTTCACCAGAAGAGGTCATAAAGGTTTTTTTTTTCTTTTGAAGGGAATAAGGCCCCTAGTCCCAATTAGTTCCCTAAGTTCTTTTTTCCAAGTTTTCTGGGAAATTGTGGCTGACGATGAGATCAATGTTGTCAAGGAGTTTTTTGGATCCAGGAAATTGTTGAAAGAGCTTAATGCTAATTTTATTGTTCTCATCCCAAGTTCCCTAGTGCTGATGCTTTTGATTTCTTTCACCCAATTAGTTTATGCAACTCTTTTTATAAAATCATCTCAAAGGTGGTTACTACTAGGCTTATTGGGATTCTCCCGTTGTTGATTTCTCCCCAGTGGAGTAGTTTTGTTCATAGCAGGTAGATTCTGGACTCCGTTATCACGGTTCATGAGAACATCCATTATCTTGAAGCTTGGAAAAATCAAGGCTTTTTGCTCAAGTTGGATATTTCTGAGGCTTATGATAGGGTGGAGTGGGAGTTTTTTATCAAATTCTTAAATTTTTTTGGGTTTTTGGAAAGATTTTTGCAGTTGATACATGAAATGATCTCAACTACCAACACCTCTGCTATTATCAATGTTTGTCCTTCCCATTTTTCAAAGTGTCGAGAGGAGTTAGACAAGGAGATCTTGTGTCTCATATTCTCTTTACCCTCATGGCAAAAATTTTGGGAAGACTTCTACAAAAAAAGTGTTGGAAGGAAATTTGAAAGGGTTAAAACCATCTTCGACAAATCTAGCCTGCTTGCATCAGGAGTTCGTGGATGACATGATTCTAATGGGAAGCTCAAATATTGGAGAAGCCAAAACACTGAAGAGTTCTCTTGTGATTTATGAGGAAGGTTCAGGGAAAAAAATTAATAGGGTGAAAAGTTCTTTTTTTTTTTCAATACCCCTGAGCATAGGAAAAGGAAGATTGTGAATATTTTAGGTTGTGTTGTCAACTCTCTTCCTTCTATTTAATTGGGTCTTCCTTTGGGAACTAAACCTCCATAATCATTTTGGATCTCTCTTGTGGATAGGTTTAATCGGAAGTTGGCTGGCTAGAAAGGGGCCCTTCTGAGTCAAGTTGGTAAGGTTTTGTTACTTAAGGCCTTGCTTCAAAATTTTCCTATTTATGCCCTCAGTTTGTTTACAATTCCTGCCAAGTTTGCTGAAATTATTGAAAAGATCCAAAAACTCTTCCTTTGGTCAGGGTTGAGGAGAAGAAGAGGATTTTGTTAGTTGCTTGGGAGAATGTGTGCAGACCTAAAAAGTATGGGGGTCTTGGTTTGAGGAGCATCAGAGTGTTTAATAAAGCTCTCCTAGTGAAACAGGTTTAGAGAACATATTCTAACACCCATTAATGGAATACTATCGAGCGTAGTAAATATCTACAAGGGATTGACTCCTTCAAAGACTTTCTTAGTTCTCAGAATCTTCCCCATTGCTCAACCCTTTGGAATAATGTCATTAAGGCTAGGGACCTTGTAGGTAAAGGAGCATCTTGGAAACTTGGAGATGGCAAGAAAATCTTGTTCTAGGAAGACCAGTGGATAGGAAAAGATCGGTTGTATAATATCCTCATCTTTAGGAATTATATGGAGGTTTGTAAAACTAGGTATGGCATCTTGGTTGGGGATTAGTATAGTAATAATCAATGGGTTGATATTTCCTCTATAATTATTGTTCTATGACCATTACAACTTCTTAATTCCGTTGTGCTCAGCTCGCAGGGCTAGGAGGATTCTCTAGTATGGAAGTTGTCCTCCTCAGGGATTTACTTTGTTTCTTCAGCAATGGCTTCTTGCTATTCTTCCTCCCCCTTTCCTATTTGGTAAAAGGTATGGGTGCATAACCTTATTCCAAAAGTCAACATTTTTGCTTGGATCCTCCTTTAGAATAAGTTGTTGACTAATGACAATCTTTGTAAGTGTGGTTTCTCCTTTCCTAATAAATGTTACCTTTGTTGTGTGGAGGCGGAGTCTCCTTCACACCTTTTTCTCCTCTGTCCTTTTGTCTATGCTATATGGTGCAGGATTTTGCAATTGTGGGATCTCAACTGGGTTTTTCCTGGAACTATATTGGGATTTTACAATCAGTGGAAGGCCCCTTCAAGCAATCGTGTGTTGAATATTATTTGTAACTGTGTATTCCCTCACCTCACCTGGGGAATTTGGAAAGAGCACAATAATAGAATCTTTAGGGATAATGCTCTTTCAAAGGAAGATGTTTTTGGTAAGATTATTAGAGTTGTGAGAGAGAACTTCAATCTACTCAATAGAAAAATCAAGGCTAAGGGAAAGGTTAGCTTTCAAGAGTATGAGCTTAGAGTGGTTGAAGCTTGGAAGGTTAATGTTGATATGACTAATCTTCTCAAGCCTACTAAGGGGCCTAGAGATGGTATCCATTGGATCCTCCCTCCTCATGGCTAGGTTAAAATCAATTTTGGCAAGGCGACCAAGGGTAATCCTAGGCCAACCAAGTGTGGGGTGTGATTAGGGATGAGAATGGTTGTTTCATTGTTGTGGTGGCTCTCCCCTTGGGCATTCAGATCAACCACATGGCTGAAGCTATTGGGGCATTTCAAGTTTTGAATCTGGCTAGTCAGTTGAATTTCAAAAATGTTTCGATTGAAGGGGATTCAAACAATATCATTTAATGTATAAAGGGCCTACAAAAACCCTCTTGGTCTATAGAGAATTGGATTAACCTTTCTAAGGGGATTATTAGCAACTTTGAGAAATCTTATATCTCTCATACTTTTAGGGAAATTAATACGGTGGTAGAATTTTTTGCCAACAAGGGGGTTTCAAGTAAAGGAAAAGATGAGTTGGCTAAGGAGTGTTGAGTTGGAGGTTGATGTCACATCCTTAATCATGTATGATCGAACTCACGGGAAGGTGCAAACTCCCCCTACCAATGAATGATGTCTAAGTGTCTTTTCATGTAGTCTCAAGAATGCAGAGTAATCATTATTCATTGCGGGCTGAAGCTTAATGTTAATATCTCCCATTTGAATGATTTGAGCTTCACACACTTTCTGGGAATTTCAAAGGCCAGTTTATTCAAACTTCTAGAGCTTTCTAAACAAGCCTGCAAGGTTACCAACATGGGTGGTGAGAGTTTTAGGGTGGAGCCGACAGACTTTGAGGCATTAAGAAATAATTCTAAGCTTTGGGAGATGTTGGAGAAGGGTGGAATTACCATCTTTATTGAAAAAATCCATGGCTGGGATCTTAACGTTACTAGACTTTTTGCCAAGGGCTAGAAGGATGGCGAGATAAATTTGTTTGGGAGAAATGTGGTCATAAATGAGTAGCTAATAGTGGAGGTTACAAGACTTCCCATGGAGGGTATTAAGTTCTACAGGGATAGGAAGCTCTCTGACCAGGTAGTCCAAAATTTTTTGAAGTCTAAGGAGGAGGAGGAACTACAAAGGATGACTAAAAGTTATTATGATTCTATGAGGATTGTGTCACACTGGAGAAAGTGATTGAATGTGCTAATAGAGTAAATCACACTGGATGGCCATTATACTAGGGTTTTTAGATATCATTTTGTGCTCCTTAACCATTTCAAGCATTAGGTTAGGGTTTCTTTCCCTTTCTATCTTGCTTCTTCTCTAAATTCTAGTTTACAGAACTATAGACAAAATCCTATTAGGCATTCAATCCTCCATGAGGCCTGCTTGTTTTAATTCATGGTCATTTTAAAGCCATGTGAGCTCTGTCCCACCAGACCCCCTCTTCTAAGGATAGGGTTACAATTAAGGGGAAAGGGAAATCTAGTGTCTCTCCCCAGAAGAAGGGAAAGGGAAAGGTTTTGGAGGACCCTTCTTATGATTTTAATGAGGAGGATCCGTAAAAGACCCCTTCATCAAAATATTACAATTACCTTGCTACTGACAGAGAGGAGAGGCCCTTTTTTCCTAGGGATATTAAGGTGGAGGACCATTATTTTAAAGCTAAATGTGAATTCCCTGATGATATTCTTACCATTTCCCATAATGGGTTTGTGGACTTTTTTAGGTTAATTAGATGGGTGTTCTTTGAGATTAAGGAAATTAAGCTAAATTAGAGGGCTATGAACAACATGGAGAAGTATGATCACAATAATAACATAGATAGAGTTAAGGTCGCTGATTTATGGACTAAGGAAGAAAAGAAATTCATGGTGGAGTACCTTAAGAAAACTGTTGAGGATTTATAGCATTTCAAAAGTAACCATGATGGTAAGCAGTTTGAGATGGAGGAAAAGCTGAAGAATATAAAAGAATCCCTCCACAAGGTGCTAGTTATGAGCCATAAAATCTTAAAATCTATAGCAAAGACCATGAATATGATCATCGAAATTTTGGAAAATGCTTATCAGGTTAGGACGACTGTGTATGTGGATGCTGAGAAGGATGAAAGCTAGCTCAAAGGTGGAGGGTTGAGCAATAGAACTAGAGTGAACCTGAGGAGGAAGGTAGATCAGGCTCTTTTGAGCATCCAGGAAATCAAAAAATCTAATCTTAATATGAACAAACTTTAGTAGGAGGTAGTGGAGATCCTCAAAAATCTGGCCTAGCAGCTATACTTTTGGTGGTTTTTGGTTGGCTTTTTGTTTTGCTTCCTTGGGTTCCATTATTTTCTTCTTCGTGGGAAACATTTTGTTTTTAGCTAGGACTCCTTTTATTGTGTATCTGTCACTCTTTTACTGTTAAGGGTTTCGGGTTCCCTTCAAAACCTATTTTTTCCTTAATAAAAAAAAACAAAAAAGAGCACAATGTCTTTACTTATAATGAATCACCCAATGTTGTAACAATTCTAGTATTCAGTGTAACAACACTTTCTCTTAGAAAATAGCTCTAGCTCTGTAACTATCACTTAACTTTTTCTAACCCTTACAAATGAGGCAAGATCCTCAATTTATAGAAATCCCTCCACTAGGTTAACCCAAATTAGCATTTAAAAAAATGGTCGGCCAAGTTAGGTCAGCCTAGAAAGTTCCAATAAAATAAAGTTTGCATTGAATGCTTGGCGCTTCATCCAGGTTAGCCTCGGTTATTTCAAAAATATCCTCTTGGTGGCACAAAATTTGAAGTCATCCATCTAGCTGGTTGGAAGTCACATGCCTAGCACAAAAATATATGGCTGCAAGCTAGCAATTTTCTCTCTCCTTGTCAGCTTCTAATTTATTGGATAATTCCATAAACTTTCCCAATACCTCCTTCATATCTTCTAAATTTAAAACTAGAATAAATTTAACTCTTGTCTTATTATTTTCAAATTCCTCCAAATATTGGGGCATTACCTTATTCCATTTAATTTGTAACTCGTGGTACTTATCCAATTTTGAAATATAGATTGTTGCATCTTGCATATTTTCTTTTGCAATTGGAGCACCATCAAAATGAGCATATATCTCATGCCACCATCCCTGTAATCTACCAGCATTCATATTATTTTGGCCAAACTTCTTCATGCCAGTCATTATTTCCAAGAAATTGATGCAACCATCATGTATCTCCTTCACCTTCCCTTGTATTTTTGTTATCTTCTTCAGAACCTTGGACAAGAGCTCATTTCTATAATTCTAGACCTCAATCTATTCATTTACCTTATCAACCACATCTCAGGAAAGGATGTCCAACTTGACCAACTCATTCTTAGGCATCTGCAAAATTTCATTTTCAGTTGTTTCATTAATATTCTTGCAATCTGTAATAACCTATGAGATATGTTCTAGAAAATTAGAAGCATTGGTGTATATCTTCATAATATACTCAATTTCTTCATCCCCTCTATTGTTGACATCTTGGAGCCAAATATGTGTGCAATCTACAAAGGATTTTAGCCTTTCAATTTCTGTAACTTCCTCCTTATCAAACAATCCTTCTGGCACAACTCCCTCACTTCCCAGTGTCTGTAGAGGCTTCATTAAGTGTTGCACATATTTATACACATCATTCAATTTCTTTTGCAATTTTTTTCTTTCCCTTTGTTTCCTTATCCAATCTCCTTAAAATTGCCTGAGAGGACTCCTAAAACTCTTCCTTTTCCCAGTTCTCTAGTTGTGGGCCCTAGGTTGATTGTTTGTACATTATAATTTGAGGAGCTGACTTCATCTTTAAACTTATTAGCTAGAGGAATAGCTACATGGATAACCCTGTTATTAAACTCATCCCTGGGAATCCTGGAAACTGTCTTGGCCCTTTTTCTTTGCTTAGGTTTCCCCCATTGTTCAAGAAATTTATCCCAACTTGGGGTCTCCTCCTGTACAATAATTGGATTCTTTCTAAGCCTCTTTTCTAACCATTCTAGTGTTGAAGATGATTCAATTGCCATCTCCATGTTAGTATCGTCAACCACATTTTTTTCACTATCTTGTTCAACTTCTAGTTGATTTTCCCATCCTTCCTTGTCCTGATTAGGACTATCAGCAACATCTTCTTCTCTATTATCTTCTTCCTTAGGATTACTTTAGGGATCATTAACTATTACATTCTCAGGGGACCTTGATACTTTTCCTTGAAAAACCTTTGATTCTATGTTCTTTCTTTCAGCTCTAGAGGTTGATTGCCTTATTTCTTGGACAAACTTTCTCCACTCTCCACTATCAGGAGTAGAAATATTGTCATCATCTTCATTCAGCTGTTTAGGGTTATTAGATATATTTCCCTACTCTAGAAGTGCCTCCTCAAAAATTTGTACATTTTGATGTGAAGAAGGTGGAGAAGGAATGGGAGAATTATTTCTTGGAGCTACTCTCTTCTCCATATCATTCGTAGGTGCCTTTTCATCTTTCATCTCTCCTTTTGTTATCTTCACTTATTTTGTTTGAGCAACCTTCTACTTAGGAGAATTTCTCCTCACATAAACTTGGGGCTTTTCCCCTAAACTCTCCAAGTCTACCACCTTTGCAGTAGAGGGAGAATATGTGGCAGCCTCATTCTTTCTAGCTTTTGCATCCTCTTGCCTCTTAGTAATTAGTCTCCTTTTCCTCATTGGTTGTGAGGTATCTCCTACTTTGATGTTAGCGAAGGCCTGAGGAACCTTATTAATCTTAGGAGATGAATTTTCTCCTAGATTTGTTTGTACTTGGCTCCTAGTTCTTTTAATGGATATTGTTTCTTCAAAATACTCTTCATCATGGGGCTCCAAGGTTTCATCCTCCTTGTTGATTTCAGCTACTTCTTCATCTTGAGACTCAAACTCTCCCATTAAATCATAGGTGAACTTGACACCTTCAACTTCCAATTCCAAAATTTTATGTTTAACCCACAATCTAGAAGACTTCCTAGTAGGTAATTTGATTCAAATCAATTATTTCCTCTTCAGACCAATTAATTGGAGGCAATGGCTTGCTCTTGTGGGGTTCATAGTCATGGTGTTGAAGAAGATCATCATTATCTTCCACATGATCAAGCACTTCCACAACTCTATATAGACCAGGTAGCCTTAATAATGACTTCCCATTCATCCCCACAATTGACCTGGTAGTCCTCAATGTGGTCTTTTTTCCTAAAAGTTCTATTAGCCTGCTTCATGGCCTTTTCATAAGGGTGTGGGAGTACAACTCAAATTGGGTCATCTCCTTCTAGAATGCTAGGAACTCTCAATAGAAGGGAAAGATCCGCATCATTATCTTCCACATGATCAAGCACTTCCACAACTCTATATAGTCTAATTAAGAGCATCTTGTAGCAATTTGGGAATATACATGAAGAAAGCATCATTGGAACTTCTGTAGTTGGATGTTTTGTACTGTAATTGTGGATATACCTCCCATATCTTATCCTGCCCTAGGACTTCTTTACAACTGAGACCCTTTTATTTAGTCTTATGCGCCAGCATGTACACCAAGTATGAAGTCATGGTAAACCTGTTAGTCTCCTAGAGACTTCTTAATTTGGAATCTATATTATTACTAATGATCCTTGCCCAATGATAATTATTGTTTGCTACAATCTGGGTAATAAGATGAAACATCCAAGATTTAAATATATGTGCCTCCTCCACTCCCATTACTCTACCTAGGAGAGTTACGATATCACAGTATTCCAGCTTGAAATCACTTTTGTGAAACTTCTTGGGCAATTTTGAATAGTGTGGCTTTGGCTTCAGTATCCATGCATTGTTCATTATCTCTAGAGCTTTTTTAGGGTCTTCCTCATAGAATTTAGTGGCTTCCCCAATGATAATCTCTTCAATAAGCTTGTGATAGGAGGTGATGTTGAATACCTCTACAATTGACTCCGCAGTCAAGTTTTCCATAACTATGTCTTGAGGACCAATTATGATTCTTGTCCTGGAGTCATAACGCTTTGCACACTCCAAAACTAACTCTGGACATAGTTGTGTGGGTGGAAATCCTGCTGCTTGTGCTAATCCAGTGTGAGTGATCTTTTGAGCCAACTCAGTTGGTGCTTTTCCAAACATCCTCTGATGGAAGTCATCATAGTCAACATGGCCCATATTGGCATCGACCATGTATAGGAAATCTTTGTCTCTGGACAAATTCCTTTAAATTAATATTTCATCCTTTCTTTTCTCTTTCTAACTTCCTCTTGTGCTAGAGCAGCCTTGGTTTTGGTGGTTTTTTCAAGACTAACCTCAACCTGCATCTTTTAAAAATACCATAATCACCAAAATGAAAGCACCAACATAACATATTCCAATAACCAATGTAATTAATTCAAGGTAAACCACTCACAATACCATTAAATCATACTTAAAACTCCCTTAACTAAATAACTACCCTTAAAATGATCATTTTCTCATCATTGAATCACATAAAATCATCAAAAGAAATTATCATGATCACGAATTTACCCTTGATTATGTTTGAAGCCAAAACAAAGAAACTTGGAAAATTTGAGCTTGCTTGGATTTTCTGACCAGATTAGGGTTCAAATAATCTGAGCGAGCTAGGATTTACCAAACTCAGCCACCTGATGGTAAACAAATTACTTCTGACTCATGAATCAAAATCAATGAGATCTCAAGCATTAAATCATCATGATACAATTTCTTCAAGCATTCAAATTATCATGAACTTACATGTAAGCATTAAGAGTGAAGTCCACAAGAAATTTAGAGATTCCACCACACCTTGGATTACCCAAATGAACTATCATTTA
Source organism: Sequoia sempervirens (assembly GCA_007258455.2). NCBI lineage: Eukaryota > Viridiplantae > Streptophyta > Pinopsida > Cupressales > Cupressaceae > Sequoia > Sequoia sempervirens. The sequence goes on from VDFB02270651.1 coordinate 550,222,775, forward strand.
GGCAATCCAAGGTAGCTAGAAATTACTAAACGAATGTCAAGACTAGGATTCGCTAAGTGCAAACATGTCAAGGTATGAAGTCTAGGTCAATCCAGGCCACTTTCAATTATCCAAATGGATTAACGCTCAGGTAATTTGAGCTAGCTCATATTTTTTGAGATTTCACCAGAATGATAAAAAAAACCACTAAGTGTCAAGAAAGGTTTCCTCAAAATAATGGAAATCACAAATTCTCCTCAAAATATTGGTCAATCACACTATCTCATGGTATCATTTGAACGATTGTGCACAATATTTTAATCAATTTAGATCTAAACCTTCATACCCAAGGCTCACAGGCATGAGACCTTCAAACTAGTGTTTGAATTGAATTAGAAACCGAGGAAGGACCCATTCTTTCATAGATTCTATACTAAATATTTAGAGGGAGAAGCCCTAAAATGCATTCACTGGATTAAATCATTCAAAAAATAACCCTTGCTTACTCAACCAATGTGCCCTAGAAAATTTGATTTGTAATGATAAACCCTAAGACACACAAGAAAACTTGAACCCATATGACTGTGCAATATAAAGAAAGGATTCAATGAGAGATCAACAATAAAATCAAAGTCATAGGCAAAGAATGGGAAAGACATACCTTGAAAGAATGCAAAACTAGAGAACACACCCAAAGTCCGAAAAAAGATACCAAATCCACCAATGATCACTTCCAAGTGAATGGAGTCTCGCAATAGAACATAGCTCTACTGCCAGCCAGGCGTTGATAGCCCTGGTAGAGATACTCGAAAACTCCTGATAAGGTGAATATTCTCTATTGATTTTTCAATATTCTCTTTTCCTTTCTTTTGATATTCTTTTAAGATATTTTAAACTTTCCTTTTCACCTTGTAAGCAATAGAACTCACACTCAGTGTTGAGAACCACAGTGGTGTTGAAGAAAATGTAATATTTTTCACTTGACCAAACTTCATAAGGAACCTTTGAAAACCTTGGAATTCTTAAGATGTGTTTAGAAGTGTAAGACCCAAGCACATTCTAGATTTAACTTAGTAGAGGGACTTGTCCACTTCAAGTATTAACACATGTGACACCAAATAAACGATTTCCACCAATTGACCTTGGAAGGATGACTAGAGTTTGTAAAAGAAGTACCCCAAGTGATCCCTAATAATGTAATGATTTCTATGCAAGTGCAACAAACCTAGAGGAAAATAGGGAAACCCAAAAGCGAAAGAAAAAATAGAAGCAAACCTAACCTAAAGAAAAGCAAATCTACACTAACCCAAAAGCAAAAACAAACAAAAATGAAACAAAGCAAAAGGAACCCAACCTAATCATTTCCAATGAAAGAGATGTGAACAACTCAAGATTGAAATTAATGCTTTAGATATTGCCATTAACAAGAAATAGTATATCCTCTCCAGTGAGAGTTTTCAAATGAAAATAATTGTCTCCCAATATCTCTAAAATGTAGTAAAGGCCAAGCCAAAGTTTGTCAAATTTTCCATGCTCCCCTTTTCGATCATGTGCTTTATCCCAGTAAAGAACCAAGTCAGAGATTCTAAAGGCTTTCACCTTGGCTCTCCTATCAAACCACCTCCTAACTACACCCTAATGTTTAGCAAAATTTTCTAAAGCTTCATCTCTTTTCTCTTCAAGGTGCAAAATTTTAGCTAAACGGGCCTCACCCTTATCTCCTTCATCATAGTAATCATTAATACATTGTAAAGTAGGGATTTTGAGCTGGATTAGGAATACTGGCTCCAAACCATACACAAGGTGATAGGGAGAGGTTCTTAGAGAGGCCTTATGTCTAGTGTGATCTTCCCAAAGAGAAAATCTGAGTTGTGTATGCCAGTATTTGGGGTTTCTCTCTAATAGTTTACAGATGATTGTTAAAAGATTCTTGTTTGATGAATCAGCCAAACTATTACCTTGTGGGTAGTAATTGGAGGAAAACTTAACAATAATTCCATGATCAAAAGTCCAACTAGAAAACTTTAATGATGCAAATGCAGGACCATTATCATAGACTAAAGAAAATGGGAAACCAAAGCAATTGATAATACCTAATTCTAGAACATTGATTACCACCTCAGAAGTGTACTATTTACAGGAAAGAGCTTCAATCCATTTAGTAAAGTAATCAGTTATAGTGAGAATGTACCTGTGGCCTATAGAGGAGGTTGGATTGATCAGACCAATGAAGTCCAATCCCCACTGTGCAAATGGTTTAACCTTTATAACTAGTTGAAGTGGAAGGGTTGCATACTTCTCATTTCTTGCTATAGTTTGACACACATGGCAGGTCCTCACATGGTTGTGTGCATCTTTGAACAAAGTGGGCCAATAATAGCCCACCCTTAGAATTTAGTTTGCAATAGATGGTGTAGAACCATGGCTTGTGCCATATCTGTCATGGAACTCATCCATTACTCTTTCAACTTCTTCTATTCCTAGGCACCGAAGATAAATGCGCTCATGATTCTTCTTTTATAAAATATCCCCCTTCATCATAAAACTATCACTTTTTAAATGTAGTGCTCTCCATTGTATTGCATTAAGATGATTAGGGCATTGCTGATTTAAAAGATAGTAGATAATATCATCATACCAATCACCTGGAGAAACATCTTGGAGGTGATAGTGTTGGGCTATGAGATCAAGACCCATTTCAGCTATTCTCTTAGTTAATCCTTGTCCTCTTACCAATTTCATGGGTTGTATCTCAATATCGCACTCTTGTAACATTGTTACCCACTTTGCTCTTCTTTCTCACAATTCATTTTGCATCAATAAGAGCTTAACTGTAGGATCAAGCACTATCGCAAAGACCATATTCCTCAAGTTGTAGTGTTTGAATTTCATTATAGCTCTGACTAAAGCATAGGCCTACTTTTCCACACTAGGATATCTCAATTCTGCATCTTTCAAAGGAGCACTCATGAAAGCTATAGGATGCTCATTTCCTTGGTTAGATTTTTGTGTTAACATACCATCATAGGAATGATTGGATGGAAATGAATATATATAGATGGGTTTGGCATAATCAAGACTCACCAATAATGGAGCTTTAGCTATTGCCATCTTAATTTCTGCAAATGCCTCTTTTTCCTCTGCACTCCATTCAACCTTTTCTTCTTGCTTCAATATTGCATTTAAGTGTTTAACTATTTCTAAAAATATAGTGATAAACTTTCTAAAAATGTTGATTTTTCCAAAGAATGACTTCATTTCCTTCTTACTGGCAGGTGGTTGGATCTTAAGTATGGCCTCCACCCATTTAAGATCAATAGTGATGCCCTTTTCTGAGATGACGTGTCCTAGTAGTTTTCCTTCAATGACTCCAAAGATGCACTTCTTTGGATTAAGTGAAATGCCAAATTCTCTAAACCTTTGAAATACTTTGCACAAGTATGCTATATGATCACCTTGTTTCTTGGAAAAAATATTAAATAATCCATATAAATAATAATGCACTTGGAAAAAATTATTAAATAATCCATATAAATAATAATTTCCTTGAAGGAAATATCCATTTCCCTCTGGAAATTTTCTCCAACATTGATTAGCTCAAAAGGAATTCTCTTGTTTAAGCAAAAGTGCCCCACTTTGTGGTGAAATAAGTTTTGTGTCTATCCTTGTATTGCACCATGACCCAATTATATCCAGAGTATCCATCTAGAAAGGACATCATTTGAGCTCCATTAACAATTTGCAGTACTTCATCTAGTGATGGGACTAGATAATTTTCCTTTTCTAATGCACGATTGAGATTTCTAAAATCAACACAAAGCTTGATTTCTCCATTCTTCTTTCTTACTAGGACCAAATTGGCAACCCAGGTTGAATGTCTAATTAGAAATATGATACAAGTAGATAATAACTTATGTACCTCCTTCTGAATGATAGGTTCCAATAGGGCATTGATTGGTCTTTTTCTTTGTCTAAATGGTTTGGCACCTAGCTTGAGAGGAATAGTATGTGTAATAATTGAAGTATTGTACGTCTTCAAGTCTTCATAACTCCAAGCTATTACATCCTGATATGTATGCAGTGCATCTATGCTTCCTCTCCTTTCTTCTGGAGTGCATAACTTGCCAATAAAAACATTCTTAATATTGTATGGAGTTCCCATGTTGTATGCATCAAACTGACTGTTGATGGACTCCTTCTTAGCCTGTTGTTCCTGATCATTTATCTTATCCAAATCAAAAATTATTTCCAATTGTACCATTCCTCTTGGAATAGTGTTGGTCTTTAGGTTGATGACTCCTTCTAGGTCCATCTGATGCAAATCTAAGGTGAAGATTAAACTAACAACAAACTAGTGTCAATTCATAAATGATGAACTCTTCCTTGAAACACCTTCAACCTACAAGCATCAACTCACCCTCAAGGGTCTCAACCCTTCAATTTTTGCAAAACAACACCAAACCTCCACCAAGACCCTGAAAAAGTTTCTAAACATGCCAATGATGAAAATTTAGTCATTTAAATGCAATCTCAAAATCAGATTCAACATAACCTTCAAAAACTCACCTCTTACCACTAGCACTCCTTGTAGTACAAGAAAACCAGTTTTTTAGCTTTTTGGCCAAATGCTTCCAAAACACCTAAGAAATAAATCAGAGAATCAAGGACCCATTTTAGATTCACTCAACATATCAAAAACCTAGATATCACTCCTTTGGATCAAAAGCTTCAAAATCAAGAATTTTACACTTTTAGGCCTCTAATTAGGCCACTTTTCCAAAGAGACCCCTCTTTAATCTCCTCTCTAGACTTCCAAACCTAAAAAAAGTCTTGAAAATTGATTCAAAACAAGATATTTTCTAGGTCTCAAGTCCCCATATGCTCATTTTCACTCTCAAACTCAAAACCCCCCTAAGACAAGCAAAAACCAAGGGTTTTGGTGGAAAACCCAACTCCAATCTTTCTCCAACTAAATCAATACCCCAAACACATTTCAAAACATTTTCCTAGGAAAATAAAATGTTCACAAGACCAAAACTCACACTTATTCATCAAAACCCTACATAAGTTGCTTGGATTTCACACAAAAACAACACTGTACAACTAGGGTTTTCATCCCTCCAGCCAATTTTATGCTCCAGTAGGATCCTAAAGACAACTAACATGTATTAAAAAATGTGACACACCAATCCACCAAGTTACAGGTCCATTACAATGGGTGGATTGGTGAAAAACACTAATTTAAAGCCTCAAACCTCTGCAATGTTGAATAGGGCAGTCACTTTTTTCTAAACCTTCCACACAACTTGTAATGGATTAGACCTTCTAACCAAAATAAAATGCAAGTAGAAACATCAGACAATTTTCACAAAATAAATTAGATCATGGAGAACCTGTACGAGTCCATATAGAGGAAGAATATGTTGTAGAACACAATAAATTTCTTGGAACATGCAAAATTTTTATTGAATAATGGTTTCAATCTATCTTCATCAACCTCCCTTCAAATGATTACATCATATTTAATTTTTTTCTCATCCAAACTCATCTGCCCAATGTCCATAACCACCTTATAACATATTTTTAATGATTAGGACCATTGGAGGCCTAATTACTCATTTGATTACATTTTACAAACATATTGAAATGCCTATGCATTATTTTCAACCTATGACTCTTAAAATCATACTAAAGGCTTGAAAATAGCCTCATCACCTTTCTAAGACCCAAAATTTTCACCCCCTAATACAAACTCCAAGATTTTCCTTCAAAGGCTACAAACACTTGTAGGTGCAAAATTAACTTTCTTCCCTAAATGACTCAACAAACACATTTATTACATTATGGTTGGTATTTTCTGACCTTATTGAAAAAAATGAGCATGAAATACTTAACATGAACCTACTAAGCATTCAATTAACCAAAAATGAACATTGTGGTGTAGGTGCTCCTACACCACCATCTCTGCTTCTTGAGGCTCCATCTCATCAATTACCTAAGAAGTAAACACATCTAAGCTTCTAATAAAATCAACGATATGCTTATCATCCTCAAACACCTTAAAGTTGGTTATGTTGTCAGGAACTGATGGCACTAGAGTAAGCTCCACAATGAACTTCTTTAAACCTAAAAGTGATAGAGGTTGCAATGTATTGGTTACTTGTGCTAGAGAGTCTGTAGTTTGATTCTTGCTGTGAGGTATCAGTTGTGTCGATGAAGTTTTCTGCACAACAAAAACTCAGACAGAATATAATACCCTATCTCTCTTGAAAGGTAAATCTCTATCAACAAGCCTCAAGAGATAACCCCAAGGTCTCTAATGTTAGTTCTTGACAATGCATAAAACTCAGTGATAAATGTGAAAATGTTGGTAATCACAATGGGACCTTACTACAAGGAAAATACTGAATCTCAATTTATCAGATCTAACAATATGGTGATACTTCAATCCTAAATCTAACCCAATAATCACAAAAATAACAAAAGATGAGGGTTTCAAAGAGATTTCTAAACTTAATATTAAACATAAGATTAACAATGCAAATGACCAACACTCGGAATGGACCAATCCCTCAAAACTGATTTCTACTTGACCCAGATGAATCTACAATCTTATAGAAACAGTGCAATCTTCTAAGGTGTTAAGATTTTCAAATCATGAACATTCATTCAAACAACCCTATCGCAATTGAAATGAATAAACCCTCACAATCGAACTTAAGCACAATGAATATAAAGGACCAGGCTAACTTTGCAAAGCAACTAACAATCAATTGGCTGCAAAAAGTATGGACCGGGGATTGCTGCAACAATTCAAATATCAAACCATAAACACTATTAAATCAAATCTAATCTTAATTCCATCTTCCTCAAAGCAATTCCTAAGATAGAATAACAAGAACCATGCAAGATAATAAGAAACACAAGTATGGCACCAAATCACAATGTCATTACATGCATCAAATTATCCATTGTAGCAACAATTCTAGCTTTCTATTACAATATTTGCTTGAGAACAACTACTTGCTAACTCCTGCTCTACTTAATTTACTTCTAACTATCTCTCTATGTGTCTATGTCTAAAAATTCTTAACACTTACAAATGAGGAAAAATGCCCAATTTAAAGAAACCCCAAAACATGTCGGCCAAGATAGGAATTTTACAATAATTAATTAGGCACAACAAGTTAGCCAAGAGAAATTCAAAATAATAAAATATGCATTAAATGCATGAACTTCATCTAGGTCGGCCTAGGATCCCCAATGTAGCTTGGACCAATCCATGGAAAAAATAATATGGAAGTACAAATCTCAATGTAGCCAATCATTAACTGTCTTCCCCTTTGTCTTTATTCCGATCCAACATTTCATGAACTTTCAAAAGCACCCTATCCAAGTTGGCCATAGGTGGTAAAGCAAAAACCCTAATTCGCCTTTCAATTGATGCAATTTCTTCCCTGGATTGCTTCACCAACTTATCCCAATCCACCTTATAAGTTAGGTATTTATTAATGACATCAATGTATGTGGCTGCATCATTCAATTGGTGCTCAGAAATAGAATCATCATTAATTGGGGCATAAACATCATGACACCACTTCCTCAACTATTCCAAACTCAAATACTTAGCAGCAATCTTCCTTCTCCCTGTCATAATCTCAAAAAAGGAAATGGAACCATTGTACACACCAGCTAGGGTATCATCAATCTGCCTCCTCTATTTGTAAATCTTCTTCAAAACCTTCTGCCTAATCTACAATGCTTCAAACCACTCCCAAGGTTTGGCAGCTCTACAGGAAGGAAGAATTTTATCAGTTACTAGCTTATCCCTGGTGTACTCCATGATAGTTTTGGTTTTCTACAGTAGGAGATCTGTATCTTCCTTATCCTGTGCTAACACCTCCTTCAACCAGTCAACCGCCCTCACAGCATCCTTCCCTATGGATAGAATATCCTTGATAGCTTCATTACCTTTGGTTTGCACCCCTTGCAGCCAATTTGCAGTGGCAAGAGTGGAAGCTTTCATCTTTTTAAGCTCGGTGATAGTCTCCTAGGGTAAAGGATTTGCAGTAGAAACCGAGGGGTTAATGAATTGTAAGGGATTCATCAAATCCTCCAAGCATTTCTTGAGATTCTCATTTTCCTTCTTTAACTCCTGCTTAGTCTTCATTTCCTTCCTCAATCTGCCCAAGATAACTGCACTAGAACCCTGGTAATCTTCAATATCTTGCTCAACAGAAGTGGGCCCTAGATTGAAGGTCTAAACATTGTAATCCTTTCCAGCCACATCATCTCTATTTTTATCTAGAGCAGGGGTGGCAATGTGAACAACTATGTTATGAGCTTCATCCCTTTCAATCCTTGAGATCACCCTAGCCTTCTTTTTACCTTTATCTTTTCCAATTTTGGCTAGTAGCTCATCCCAATTTGGTGGACTATCTTCCACAACAACTTGTTTTCTCTTTATTTCTTTGTCCAACCACTCAGGCACAGTGGACTCCAACTGCCCTTCAGTTTGTTTTTCTTCCTGTTGTTCCTTAGGTGCTTCTTCACTCAAATTATATTTCTCAAGAATTTCATCCATCTTGCTTTCCTTTTCTTCAGCATGTTCTTCCTTATGCTCAGGTGATGGAACTTTCACTGCTTCTTCTACTGGAGGTGATTTAACCTCTTCGGGTCCAATAGGTGACCCTACATATGCTACCAAAGGAGACTGCATTACCTTATCAATTTCTGCTTCTGCACTATAAAGATCTCCCTCATGAAATTCCTCTCCTTCAATATCTGGATGATCCTCAATATTTTTTGACTCACCTGGTTTTCTTTGAGCTTCATGAGTGGAAGGCACATCATCATGTTGCTCCTCATGAGAAACAACTTGAGGAAGATCCGTTCTAGGCACACTATCCTTGGGAGGAGTCCCAGACCTCCTTGTATACACCTTGACCTTCTCCTCTAAGCTTTCTACATTTACTATGGGTGGGGTAACCTCTTCCTCCCCTACCTTGGAGCTTTCCTTCTCTGAGAATTTTATGACTCTTCTCCTTTTGGGAACAGGAACATCAACCTCAGGATCTTGCTTCTCCATTTCCTTCTGTTTAGACTTCTTAGTCCTTGTCCTCTTCTTAGCCTTTGGCTTTCTTTGCTTTTCTGCTTCCTGGGCTTTTGTTTCTTGAACACCTTTTATCTTAATTTTGAAAGGAGAATCCAGCTTACATTTTCCCTTAGGATCCTGCTCAGTTGACTCTTCAGAACTGGAGTGAGGGTCCATATCTCCCATCAGCTCATAGGTACATTTCACACCTTCATTTTCCAACCCCCATAGCTTATGCTTTAGCCACATCTTGGTAAATTTGATAACTGGATCCATTAACTGTTTTGATTCTATTTTTTCCTCTTCTAAAAAATCTACATCACCAATTGGCCTATCCTTCATAGCCTCATATGCATGGTCTTGGATCAGGTTTCCATCATCGTCAAGTTGTTCTGGGACTTCCCTCACATTGTATAAATAGACCGATTCAATCAGAAGGTGGGAGAACTTCTTTTTGACCTCAAATTAATCACTGCATTTGGCCTAGTAGTCCTCCAAATCAACCTTATGGCTATACTCCTTACTGGCCTTCTTTTGAGCTTCACCTATGTTATCAAACCTGGACCTCTTGGAATGGAAAGACAAGCCAAGAGTATTCATTTATTCTTCTGAAGCCTGGGTAGAACAAATGGAAGGACAAGCCTCTCTAGTACCAATCCTCAAGGAGAAGTCTCCACCAAATCCAGTCTTATGCTTGTCTCGTTTAACAATGGAATCAAAGTCACATATCTTCCTAGTGACCTCCAATAGTAGAATGTGATTGATAGGGTATCTTGGAAGTCTATAAGGATCCCTCTAGTAGCCATCAATCTAAATGTAGGAGAAAGTTGGGAACTGAATAAACCATGCCCCATATTTCTTGATGAGTTCTTTTGCTTGACCTAAAATCCTTACATGCTCTGCACCCTGAAGTAACCTGGTGATATGCATGGTGAATGCATCATTCACCCTCCTATAGTTTGAGCTTCCTAAATGAAATTCAAGGAAAACCTCATAAATAATATCCTGTCCAAAGGTGCCCCTTGTACTCAATCCCTTGTAGGGGTGGAATCTTGCAAGTGCGTAGACCAAATATGAAGTCATTGTGAAGGTCTTTGTTTGCAACACATTGGAAAATTGCTCATGGATTACTCTGCTAATGACTCCTGCCCAATGGTAGTTAGTCTTCTCCTACTCCATCCTCACAATCACATGGCACATCCAATTCTCAAACATGACAACATTCATCAATCCAACCACCCTGCTGAGCAATGTGATGGCATCATAATATTCTTTCTTGAACTTTGTTCTGAATAGCTACTTGGGAAACTTGGAATAGTGAGACTTGGGCTTCTCCAACCAGGAATTGATAAACTATTGTGACTTCATAGTTTGTTCATCGTAGAACTCCTGAGCTAACTTCATGTTGAATGCCACCACATGAGATCTATTTGGCATATCAAAAGTTTGGGCAATGGAAACAGGGTTGATATTCACCACAACCCTCCCCTGAGGACTAATTATTCTATGTGTGTCCTGATCATGGTTCCTTGCACACTCAAGGACAAGCTCATAGCACTAGACTGTAGAAGGAAAACTAGCTACATGTGACAAGCCTAATTCCATCATTCTTCTAGCCACCAAAGGAAGGTCATCTACTGCATTATTTATTTAAACTCCTCATAGTCCCACAGTCCAACATTTGTATATGTTACTTCTAACCAGACAGAAGTAATTTTACTCTTAGGGATCTTGCTCTTGATGTCCATCTTAATCTTTTCTGCATTAGTAATTGAAGACCCAGTCACTACCTTGCTTGACTCAGCCTACACTTGACAAAGGACACATAATAAAAACCACAGAAAGGCAATGATAATCCATCAAAACACCATTAGAATGATCCTCATATAATCAAGGTGTTATTAAATCTCATATGAATGATCATAAAAAATGTTGGGTTTAAGGACCATCCGCGAAATCTGAGCCAGGGAGGAATTTCAGGAAATTCTGGACTAGATGGATTCCAACGGAATAATCATGAAAACACCAATAACAATTAAGTCTGATCATTATCAATCAATAAACCACATAGTAGATCACAACATAGCATGAATCAATCATAAAATGCAATAAAAATCACCAACACATCATGCTATTCCATATTCCATCATATTCCACCAAATTTTAGGAAAATCCGACAGAGACGAATTTTTGGGAAGGCAGAGACACTTCGTAAATCTGGAAAAAACAGGGAACCAAGGACCTCAGGAAAATCCAGAGTCGACATAAATCCACAGAATATATGAAACTCTGAAAGTGATAGCGGATTCCAGAAAAGCAGAGGAAATCAGGAAAATCCACCAGAGGCGGATTGTCCTAGGGGTACAAAAAATCCCAGACTGAGGACGAAACCCGAACATCAGCATTAAACCACGATTACACTCAGAACACTAGATCGATTATGAATTTCAAAGATTTAAGCCTAGGGAAAGTTTAATATGGGCTTTCTATGGATTCTCCTAACACTCTAAGCTAATTCGAGAGCATACTAAAGATAAATGGCGATGCCCTAAGTTTCAAACCCCATACATCTACCATTAGCATACAAGCGAGCTCAGAATTCAAACATTTCAACTGCTAATTCTCGACTAGGGGATTACTAACAACTCTCAAGCAAGATACATCAAAATGAAAATAGACAAAGGAGCTCAAAACTCACTTGGGAGATGACAAATAAAGTAATGTTGGACAACCCTAGCATGAAATGATCAACTACGCAGGAATTCGAATCCAAAATTTCTCATAACATCAACGTGCTATCCATAATCATCAATTAAAATAAAAGCAATTGAAAACATACCATTGTGAAGCAAAAATCAATCTCAGAAATAGTAAATGCAAAATTCAATGGCATCCACAAAGAATAGGGGTAGGAATGCACAAGAAATCACCACTCAAATCCACAATTCGCAAACTCAATGCCTCAAATCCAAATCCAGCACTTGCAAGAATGGACCTCATAGCTCAATCAATGGAAAACAATAGCGTAATGGCATAAAAGACCTCAAAAAGTGGTTAAATACATCGTTCACCAACTGTACAAATGACATTAAATGCAATCGACAAGACAATCAGAAAACCTGGGAATCCAAGTATAGGACAGAATCTGAAAAAATCTAGCCCACACGGAAATCCACGAAGAATGAAAATCTCTGAATCATAGTGCACAGTTGGAGTCCGAGCAGGATTTGGGAAAATCTGGCCTGGGTGGAAAGTCCTAAACTTTAGTGAAAACCTGAACTTTGCTCAAAATTAAAGATCTTCAATGAATAACTTAGGGGAATCACCAAGGCAATCAAAATAAACATTGAAGCACATGCCCAAAAATAGGATAAAACCTCAAAATGAAAGGGCCAAAAAACCAAAACCAAAGCGAAAGAGGGTCCCTGCTTTCAATGGGGTGTGTGTGCGAAAATTGGATAAGAAATGGCGACTTCTGCTGGGAAAATGCTCTAGAGCATTTGATGACGAACAAGAATCGAGAACCCAGAATCTCTGGTTTCAATCTCACCATCAAACAAACAAATCAAAATGCAAAGATTTAAAGAATCAGAACCAAAAGTAGACCGAACCTTCCATAAACTAAAAATCCAAGTGTGTGCATATGAGTTCATTTCCCTCCTTAAGCTAATGCAGAAACCAAGTTCAGTCAAGTCAGGCTACATAAGGATTTTAACTTCAAAAGCAACCTGGATAGAGTCTCACTGCCAGTCAGGCATCCATAGCCCTGACGAGGTTATCGTTGTGACTCTCCTGAACATAGCTCTATTGCCATCCAAGCATTTATAACCCCAATAGAGTTATTCAGATACCCCTGATAAGTTGAATTGATTCTTTTGATTTTCAATATTTCAATTTCTTTCTTTTGATATTCTTTTTTGAGTCACTTTTCATTTCAACCTGTGAACAATGAAGTTCACACTCAGGGCTGAGAACCATAGTGGCATTGAAGCAGAAATAGGATTTTTCACTTGACAAAACTTTACAAGGATGCCTATAGTAACATCAGGATTCTTAAGATATATGAGATATATAATATTTTATAATACTTCAAATTCAAATCAAAACCAGTGACCCATCTTCTATAAATCAACATTGAGACTATTGGAAATAACAAAGACTTCCACCATCCTTTTGAGATACAAGACTAAAGTTCACCAATAAAATACTTAAAGCAGTCCAAGGTAATGATATATTTTCCATGTAGGTGCAACACATTTAGGTGAAAATAGAGAAACCTCCAAAGCAAGAGTGAAGCAAAAAAAATAAAACAAACCAAAAGAAAACCTACACTAACCAAAACAAACAAAAGCAAAGCAGAAAGGAAAACCTAATCTAACTATATATAGGAAAAGAGCTGAAAACAGCTCAAGACTAGAAATAATGCTTCAAATACTGCCCATTGATAAGCAGTGGGATATCCTCTCTAGTGAGAATTTTCAAACAGAAAGCATTATCTCCCAGAATTTCTGAAATATGGTAAGGACCAAGCCAAAGTTTATCCAATTTTCCATGCTCTCCCTTACGATCATGGGATTTATCCTAGTAGAGAACCAAGTCAGAAATCCTAAAATCTTTAACCTTGGCTCTTTTATCAAACCATCTCTTGACAACCCCCTGATGTTTAGCAATTTTTTCCAGGACTTCATCTCTTTTTTCCTCAAGGTGTAATAATTCAGCAAGTCTGGCCTCACGTCTATCCCCCTCATCATAATATTCATTAATGAACTGCAAGGTGGGGATCTTTAACTGAATGGGAAACACAAGCTCTAATCTATAAACCAGGTGGTAAGGTGATATTCCTATGGAATTTTTATGTCTCGTACGATCTGCCCAAAGAGAAAATCTAAGTTGGGTATGCCAATCCTTTAGATTTCTTTCTAACATTTTGTGGATAACAATCAGGAGATTTTTGTTGGATGACTCAGCCAAACCATTACCCTAAGGGTAATAGTTGGATGCAAACTTAATGATAATCCAATGATCAAAATCCCAATTGGAAAACTTCAACAATGAAAAAGCAAGACCATTGTCACAAACTAAAGACATAGGACATCCAAAATGATTAATTGATACCTAATTCGATGAAGTTAATTACTACCTCTAAAGTACATTTCTTGCAAGCAAGGGCCTCATTCCATCTTGTAAAATAATCAGTGATAGTAAGGATATACCTGTAACCTATAGAGGAAGGTGGATTGATCGAACCTATGAAGTCCATCCCCCACTGTGCGAAAGGTTTTACCTCAAAGACCGACTGGAGTGGGAGTGCTGCATACTTCTCTCTGGTGGCTGTAGTTTGACATATGTGAAAAGTTCTAACATGGTTATGTGTATCCTTAAATAGTGTAGGCCAATAGTAACTAGCTCTCAGAATCTGGTTTGTTGTAGAAGGTGTTGATCCATGGCTTGTACCACATATGTCATGAAATTCCAACATCACTCTTTCAGACTCTACCTTTCCTAGGCACCTTAAGTACACACTCTCATGATTTTTCTTATATAGAATAGCTCCTTTCAACATGAAATTGTCACTCTTTAAGCGAAATGCCTTTCTTTGCACTAAATTAAGATGATCAGGGCATCTCTGAGTCAGGAGGTAATGAACAATATCATCATACCACTCTCCAAGAGAAACGTCCTCTAAATTGTAGTTCTGAGCTGTAAGGTCAGGGCCTGTCTCTGTCATTGTCTTTGTAATCCCTTGCCCTCTTACTAGCTTCATGCGTTGAATTTCCATATCGTACTCTTGTAACATAGTTACCCACTTGGCTCTGCATTCTCCCAACTCATTCTACATCAATAACAACTTAACTGCAAGATCAGGAACTATTGCAAAGATTTTTTTTATGAGGATGTAATGTCTGAATTTCTTTACAGCTCTAACTAAGGCATAGGTCTGCTTTTCCACACTTGGGTATCTCAGCTCTGCATCCTTCAATGGTGCACTCATGAATGTGATAGGATGTTCATTTCCTTGGACCGACTTTTGAGTTAACATAGCAGCACAGGAGTGATCGGAAGCAAATGAATATATATAGAATGGTTTAGCATATTCTGGACTTACCAAAACAGGGGCTTCAGCAATAGCCCTTTTTATCTCTACAAATGATTCTTTTTCTTTTGCATTCCATTCAACCTTGGCCTCCTTCTTCAACATTGCATTCAGTGGTTTAACTATTTCTGTGAACGCGGTGATGAATTTCCTCACAAAGTTGATCTTACCAAAGAATGATTTCATTTCCTTCTTACTGGAAGGCGGTGGAATATTAAGAATGGCTTCTATGCATTCTGGATCAATGGAAATTCCTTTCTCAGAAAGAACATGCCACAAAAATTTACCCTCTATGACTCCAAAGATGCATTTCTTTGGATTGAGTGATATCCCAAACTCTCTACATTTCTAAAAAAATTTGCACAAATCTGAGATATGATCACCTCTCTTCTTGGAAAAGACTGTTAGATCATCCATATAAATGATTATGCACTTACCAATTATGTCTTTAAAGGAAATGTCCATGACTCTTTGGAATGTGGCCCCAACATTAATCAAGCCAAAGGGCATCCTCCTGTAGAAAAAGTGCCCCACTTGGTGGTGAAAGCAGTCTTGTGCCTGTCCTCATATTGCACCATGACCTAGTTGTATCCTGAATAACCATCCAAGAAGGAAATCATCTGAGATCCATTGAAAATTTGGAGCACTTCATCCAGGGAGGGTACTAGATAATTATCTTTCTCTGATGCTCTATTTAGGTTCCTAAAATCCATGCATAGCCTGATTTCACCATTTTTCTTTCGCACTGGAACCAAGTTTGCAACCCAAGTTGAGTGTTTGACTGGAAATATTATCCTTGCAGACAGCAATTTCTGCACTTCCTTCTATATTATGGGTTCCAGTAAAGCATTGATGGGCTATCACATCTAGATATCTATTTAGTGCATCAATGATTTCCTTTCTTTCTTCTAGGGTGCATACTTTTCCAATAAAAATATTTTTGACATCATCCTGAGTTCCCATATTATATTTATCACACTGTCCACTAATGGACTCTTGCCTAGTATCTTTTTCTTGCTCCCTGACCTTGTCCATATCAAAGATCCTCTCTAATTGCACCATTCCCCTAGGAATTGTGTTGGTCTTCAAATTAATTACCCCTTCCAAGTCTATCTCTGCTTCTTGGAGCTCAATTTCATCAATGATTTGAGAAGAAAAGAAATCAATACTAGTAAAGAAATCTAAGATATGTTTGTCATCTTCAAATACCTAGAAGTTGGTTACATTATCAGGTACTGAGGGTACTGGGGTCAGCTCCACAGTAAATTTCTTTAGTCCAGAAAGGGACTGAGGTTGCAATGTACTGGCTACCTTGGCCAAGGAGTCAGTTGTCTGGTTCTTACTTCATGGAATCAACTAAATGTTGAAGGCATCAAATCCTTCAATGAGGTCCCACACTCTGTGTCTATAGTTGGTCATTCTCCTGTCATGACAAGAGTATTGTCTCCTAACTTTCTTGACTACTAACTTATAATCTCCAAAAACTTGCAAGATCCTAACCTTTTTCTTCAATGCCATTAGCAGTCCATGCACCAAAGCCTCATATTTTGCTACATTATTCGTACAGTGAAATTGAAGTCTATGAGCAGCAAAAAATGTCTTACCTCTTGGACTAATTAGCTCAAAACCTGCCCCAGCTCCTTGTTTTGATTTGGACCCATCGAATATTAAATTCCAACAACCAACAACTGTAAAGTTCCCTACCTTTTCACTTGCACTGTTGTTGTGGATGGTCTTTCAGAAGGCACTACTCTTTTTCCTTTGGGATCTTCTTAGACATTTTGGATATCAATTTTGACTACAGGAGTGGGGTGGATATGTTTCTGTATTTGTTCCACTGCAGCCTGGCATAAGCAATAGTCCAATTCTAAATGAGAAGCATTATGCACCCTACACCAATTAGGCAAGAGTAATTCCCCAAAGTTCATTCCTCTTCCCAATTGAACCTAGTCTTCAATGCACTTCTGAATGAAATCTTGAAAATTATCTAGCAAACCAAGCTGACTATCTTCCAGATCATTATCATTTTCAACTGGTTCGATCAAGACTTCAGTACTACTAGATTCTATTGTAAGGTTAATAGGTATTGTGTGGAACATAAGAACTTCCTCCACATCATGCTCTTCAAGAGGGGTTGCGAGCATATAGTTACCCATACTTACTTCTGATACCAGAATTTCAATAAAGGTTTTCTGATATTTTGTAATCATGTACTTCATTCTGGGTTCTCTTTCAATTCTAATCTGGTTTGGCACTCCCTTCCATGGAAGCCATATATGGGAGTGATTAGTCGAGACATATCCATTCAAAGCCCTGGTAAATTCCCTTCCCAGGATTAGGCCATAAGCATCAAAGATGTCAGCCACCTGTATATTCATAACCTGCTGAATTCTAGGATCAGAAGCAATCTGCATATGAATCATATTTGACTCTCCTACCACATTCACTTTAGTCCTACCCAATTATGTGACTTTCTTTTATGAATCAGCAGGAGTAATACCCATAGCTCTACATACACTGAAAGGCATAACATTGGTTGAAGCACTAGAATCTAGTGAACAATTATGCAAATTCTTACCGAATATTCGAACAGAAATCAAGAATGGAGGTGTATCAGTTTTCCCTTGAAACAGAGTTAAGGGAGTATCCACTTGAGCAACTTGAGATTTTTCCTTCTCTTTCCCAGTATCTCCAGGAGGCATATGGACTTGCTTATGAAATTTATTATACCTTCCTACTGATTGAGAACTAGATGCTCTATTGACACTCTCGCTAACTAATTTATCTTGTGACATGGAATTTGCATTATAAGACCCTAACACTGCATTCCTAATGGTTGGAACTCTTAATAACTCAAATTCAGATAGGCTTACCTTTAATTTTCAAAGTTCTTCAACAACATACATGGCCAACTGTTCCTCACTCAGATCAATAGGAGTCTCCCTTGGATATTCGATCACTCTGTCTTTGTTTGCATCAACATTTCTCCCTTTTGGCACATCAACATGTCCTGGATCTTGAGATAAATATTGCCTAGACACCTGAGGTAGGGATGGATTATTGCTAGCATTAGTATCTGGAGGCGTGTTAAAATTGATCAGTAGAATGGAAGTAGTGAAGGGGCCTCCAGCCTGTGGACGTCGATGTGGAAATTCCCTTAAGTCATACTTCTTGACAGGTCTCTGGAAAGTCTGCACTTCTTCAACATAAGCCTCTTCTTCATCTCTGGGACCATTATCATTCCCTAGAATCT
>VDFB02270651.1:550241294-550296005 GCA_007258455.2 Sequoia sempervirens
TAATGATCGGGATCAACAATTAGTTGATGATGTCCTTGACGAAGATGTCGAAGAGGAGGAACTAGATCATGATGATGCAGGAGTTAATGTTCATGAAGATGATATCCGTGTGGATGATAACATTATTGAAACTAATATCAATGATGATGATAATGATGATGATATGACCAATCCTTACAATTTCAAATCTGGATTGGATGATACAAACAAAGAGTTGGATGAAGAAGATCAATGACATTGAAATGTATGAGTTATGTGATTATATTATCTATTTGATATTAATTTCTTGATAGAATTATATTTGACTTATGTGGCTACATAATTAATTCATGACGTTTTTAATTTTTATGCCATTACATAATTAATTTAATGATGTACTTTTTAATGTTTGAAAGATCAAAAAATTAAAACATTTCAATAGTGATGTTAACAACCTTGAAATTAGTGTGTTTTATGTTTCATGTGATCATAAAAGATTAAAAAGTCAGTTGTAGAGGTGGTTTTTCATTGATTGAGGTGTAAAATCCTTTAAAAGGCATAAATTGATCATTGTAAAGGTTGTTGATGGTTGAGTATTTGAAATACAAGCTCTTGACATTCAAAAATTTGTGTTTTTCTTCGAAATTTCTATATTTTTTCTATTATGTAGCACTGTACAGTCACATGCAACCATATTTTGATGTGAAATCAATTCCATGTCATGAATATATGTGTAAGCTTTGATTTGAATATGATTTGAGGGCTTAAGACATTGATTTGAGTTAGAAAGCTTCATTTCTTTGCATACAACCTGGTTACCTTGTTTTTGAGGGTTTTGTAGTCCAAACATCATATAAAGGGGCTCTTACACTTTTTGTGATTACTGTAGCTTGTGTAAGAGGCCCCATGGATACTGTTGTAATTGTAGGATGCATGAATAGGGTGTAGGATGAGAAATAAAGAAGGTATAGCTGTTGTCCTCAAGAATTTTGTGAAGAAAAGCATGTGAAATGAGAGGTTCAAGCCTAGGTTTCAACAAAATATGTATGGGGGATATGATTTTATGAATTTTTATCCATGTGCAGACCTAATGGGTTGTTTCTAAACACTAAATATAAATGATACACACACATATATATGTATGTATTTTTAAATGTAAATGTAAATGCAATTACTGGATGCACTCCTACAATAATAAATGCAACATATCATTAAATAAATCTATATCTATGTATATAAATGTGTATTTCTAAATGCAAGTGTCAATACAAAGAGAATATGGTTTTGTAGTGTTATAGTTACAACATTTCCATAAATTAATGTAATTGAAATTCTAAAGTCTTCAACACATATAATATGAAATTGATCAAACTATTAAACTACATGAGAAATAAATGAAAACAGTAAATGCATATGTATGTGTATTTGTAAATGTAAGTGTAAAATAAATAAGAATAATAAAAATTATAAAAGAATATAAGGGGAGACCAGTGCCTTATTGGGTATATGGAGTCTAATGAATATCTACAAATGTGGATTTCAATAATGGCAATAATTCAAACCGTTAGGCACATAAATTGTTTACAACTTGTGTAAACGTGCAAGTGAATAATTGAAAAACTCTTCTTGAGATAGAATGGAAATTCTAGTTATGTGATTCTTCTTATTAATCCAACTAAGACTTCCCAACTGTTGTGATTGATTAAAATATTTTAATCCCTACTTGAGAGAACCAAATAACTAGATCACACATATATAGCAAATGTACAATGATAAACTAAGTATAAACTTGTTATATCAATTTAAACAATAGAGAAGCATCAAAATGGAGACAATCAAATAACTGCATAAATTTAACAAATAACTGATACCAAAATCTTAATCCGCAACTTATATATCTTCATTTATTCCATCAAAATACATGCATTTGAGTCTCTATATATGAAAGCATTTTGCTAGAAAGCTATCTACTGAATATCTCCTAATGCCTATAGTTGTTGCATTATTATGGAACAAATATAAATACATCAAAACTTGTAAGGGAAACGTCCCTTCACAAATGTTTTATTTTACTTAACTAATTAAAACAAGAGATTAGGCTCTATTTAGCCATAGATGAACATTTGAGAAATGATCTAGATAATCAATCTGTTCATGAGTATTGACATCTCCTAATGCGTTCCTAGCTGTTATTTCCACCTTTATCATCCTTTCGTTGTGCTCCCAACTCTTGTCCAATGTCGAATCCTGCCCTATAGCATTTTCTAGAATTCCCTGCAGCATCAATTCACATTCTTTGATCCATTTGGCTTTCTCTTTCAACTTTTCTCCATCTTCAAATAGTGTAGGTAGTCACATATTCTTAACATCAACCAACCCCTTTGCATCTTCCAACAGTTCCTCATGATAGTCCATGTGTTTCTTTATAATTTGGTTGCCCATACCAATGGCCACACTGTTAGGAACATCTCTTTCATTTAATTCTCAGAACTTTTCTTGAATCCTTCCATTAATTCTCTTGTGTTCCTACCCTGTAACATGGTTCTTTGAATATGCTACCCATAGCTTATTCAACCAAATTGTTAAGTTGGCCTACCTTTTTCTAATTATTGTAGCGAGTGTATCATATTTACTTTGTGAATATGTAGTTGACTCCTCCCATTGATCTTTTACCTATGAGCTTTCACCATGTGTTATTAATTTAGGAGGTCCCATTGTGAATCCTATCATGTCCTTCAAATGATCATTTTCTCTCATGATCCTTTCATTATTCATTTTGTACATTTCCCTTTCTTTTATCAACATTTGTATTTGGGCTTTATTCAGTTTTTCCACATTAATCCCAATGTCTGCAGTCGCCACAGGATCTACCTCTCCAAACTTCAGAGTCATGACATGTCCAAATGCTTTCTCAGTATCAATCACCACTAACTTTCTATGAGGTGGATACAAGGCCCATATCATGAGTGATCCTTCATCCGGGTTATGTTTGGATCCAACATATATTTTTTTCACCCCTTTGGACTAAGCTTGTGTGTGGCACTATTATCCTTTAAGAAGCTATCAAACACCAATGCAAAATTCAAATCCAACCCTGGAAAGATCATAAATCTAGCATCCTCTAACATTTACCTTCCTTTTTTAGGGGTCACATTAGCCATTTCTCTATCCATAGTTAATTTCAAATTATTTAGTAGTTTCTCCTTATTGCTTGGTGTAATATTATCAACTGTCTCCCTTATCTCCTTGCCCTTTTTCTTATACAAGAAAGTTATGAATTTTGAAGAATTTTCAAATTCATTATCTATTACAAATGACCTATATGCCATTTGTTTGGTGTTTGTATCTTGGCTCTCTTCAACACTTAGTTCTCTAGGAGGGCAGTTGTAATCTTGAGTTTTTAATCTAGAAATCCTACTAGGTAGGTCTCAAGGAATATCTTCTCAAGTTTCCCCATCTCCAGAAAAAGGGAACCCTATATCCAGCAACCCGTGGTTGTATTTCTCCACCACTCTCTCTACTTTGTCTACCTCCAAATTTCTAATCATGTCATCAAACTGATAAGGCACATGATCATATCATCCAAAGTTTATCCTTTGTTTGGTAGAATTGATATATCCCTCTGGATCAAAACCTTCTCTTGGTGGATCCTTATTCATATTATACTGCATTAATTTTTCAAGGATCAAATCATATCCTTCCTTTGCAAGCACAGTAAAATCACCAAAGCACAGAGTACTAGGCATAAATTCCTATTTTCCAAATGAACCAAAATTCATGAAACTAGAAAAATCCATTTGTCTTACAATTTCCAAATATGCAATCCTATCTAGGACTTTTTTAGGAAAAATGAATGGAGAATCCTCAAAACCAAACACCCTTACCCTAGTAGCATCTTCCAAGCAATACTAGTCTCCCCAATTGTGATCAATTGGTCCATTAAATTCCTTAGGTATGAGGAAGTGTTTTATTTCATCAGACAATGAGTGCACACAAGGATGACTGTAGAATTCATATAGTGGCTTTGCAAAATATTCTTCCAAATATAGGAAACTGGAATTAGCAAACCTATTGTCCCAAATGGAAGTCCACAATTGAATGGGTAACAATTTTCCCTCTTTATCAAATTCTGAAACCTTCAAATTTTCTGGCCAAGTCCCTAACTCTTGTCCAAAGTACAATACTAGATGCATTAAAATATAATAATGCCTAAGGTGCAGAATAGGGGATTTATTCTTGATTGCCACCAATGCTAAGTCGAGTCCCTTGGAGACAAATGAAGCATAGTCGAATAACCTAGAATTATGACATTGAATGTCAGCTACAATTACCATGGGAACAATGGACATATACTTAGGAACTTCCATACCCAACACTTGTCCTACCAAGAAATTGGTATATCTCATATAGGGATCAAATAAGTCCACATGGAATGGAGGCCCATCGCCATCGTCAAGTGGGACAGTTTTACCATCTTGTTTAATTCTATGTAAGGGAAACCTCCAACCCTTGTAAGTGGTGTCCATTCTCCAAAACTCCTTTTCCAACTCTTCATTCTCAATTTTCTCATTACACCACCCTTCCAACTTAAAAAACTCACTTATTGAAGCCTCTAATATGTATATGAATGGTTTCCTAGATGGTCCGCATATGGCCTTAAGTTTTGAGTCATAGTGGGTGGCCAACAATTTTACTAGCTCTATATTGACAAACACATTAGGGAAAAAATTTTTCCCAAATTTAGACTCCATTGATTACAAACTAGCTCAAAACAATCTCTTCGTTGAAAGTGGAATCTAAACAATTCATAGCCTCTTATTGGGGTCTAAATATCTCCTATGTGCTTGCACTTGTCATCCAATTTATCCACTTCTACCCTCAGTTGCACAGAGCACCTACCTTTGGTCCTAGAGCTAGGTAATTGGTCAATTAAATCCTGATTCAGCTTTCGTTCAACACACTCTAGCTCAATTCTAGACTCAACTTTCTACTTCTTACTCTTAGGGTGACTACTCTCACTTTGTTTTCTACCTTTCAACTTCCCCGAGCTGGTGGCTTCCATATTACTCACTTAAAATTATAGAAATGAAAAAGTTAAAATGTAGAGGACTTACTGGTTTTGATTGAGATATTTCAACTGAAACAATTTTCTGCTCTTTTGTTTGTCTCCTCGTTTCCTTTACTACTAATTCACAATAATGTTCATTTTGCAACGATTTCATTTCAATTTATGAAATTACCTGTACTTCATGGTGCCATTAATGTTTTAACTCTAGGCATGAATGTAATAGATTTTTGAATTCCTTTTTGTCACATCAAATGAACTAGTCGGCAAGACATTTTCAAACTTTGGGAAATCTATACATTAGGCCCCAACCAACATTCACTGAATACTCTATTGATCAGGGTAACACTCTACACATCTGACCGATGTTAACATTTTTCCCATATACATCGCCAAGAGTCACCCCGACAATCATTTTGGTTCATTTGTTTCTTCATCAGCCTGACTTTTAGTATCACTAACACATTCAATGGTTCCTCCAATGTTATAAGTCTTGCCGATAACTTTTCTTTTGGTCTTGAATATGTCACTAGAACTCCTGTTGATATCCTCCTATTAGTGTAACTTAGTGGGTCAGGTGAACATTCAGGATTTACACCAATGACACATGTCTCGCCGATATATTCCCAATGCTCCTGTCGGTGAAAGAAATGATGGTCTCGCTAATGAAACTTCATTGGTGAGACTTAAACGTTTAGGCCAACATATATTTTTCATGCCAAGATGACTTGTCTTGCTGATAGATTCCCTTCATCGATGAGACCACAAGCCAATCTCCCTGATATGTCTTCTTTAGTAATCCTAGCATTGAACACAAGTGTAGGTGATCTTTGAATTTACCCACTGTCACATCAAATGTTCTATTAGAAAGATAATTTAAAATTTGGGCTATCATTTTATTCAGGCTTGACAAATGTTCATTAAACATTCTTTTGGTTGGGGAGACATTATGTTGATATCACATAATATATCCATCTGATTCATATAAATGTTGCCAAGATTCACCCTGACAACTATCTTGATCTGTTTGTGTCTTCCTCGGTAAGACACGGTGTATCACTAAGACATTAAGTAATTTACCCAATGCTATAAGTCTCCCCAATGATTATTCCTTCGATCTCATGTTGCAAAGACTCCTTCTGATACAACTCCTTGTGCTTTGATTGGTGAGACAAGAGAGGTTTCTTGCCAATGGAACTTCATCAGTGAGACCTATATGCTCGGTATGACCTTTTCATTTCACCCCAATGGAACTTGTCTTGCTGATGAATCTCTTTATTAGTGAGACCGTGGACCGTGTCATCTCGATGTGTATATTCTTATGTAATCCAATCGGTTTGACATTTTTGTTCTTTCCATGATATGCTAAAAATGAGAATATAATGATTTATGAATCAGAGAGACCTGCACAAATTATTGCCGATATGGGTTATTTGAATAGTATATTTTGTAGTTTTTTCATGATATCAAATGGTCAAGAATGATCTGATCATATGTGACTATGATGGATTATACTCAAGATAAGGTTTTCTTTAGGGAATCAACGAGTGCAAAAGCACTATAAAATTTGCAAAATCACTTGTACTTTCCCTTGAAGTATGTTTAATAAATCCAAAAATGGGTGTCTAAAACCATCAATGGTTTCTTTGGTGTTTTGGGAAAGTTTTGAGTTATTGGGAAAAATCTAGGTTTGCACGGTTACAAGGATTCAAGGAGTCAAAGTGTGAAATTTGACTTTTGTTCTTTGTTAGGCTTTGAGAGTTGTTTGGATTTTTTAAATTGGTCATTCTAAACTTGTTGGAAGCCTCTTAAAGGCAAGTTGATAGGTTGGTTGAGTTGAACCTACTAGGTCTAAATCAGGTAGTTGTTATATCACTCCTTTCTGCGAAGGCCATACACTTATGATTGGGCCAAGTGTTCTTTTCTTTAGAAAATTCCTATTACATGTTTGATAGGTTATGATTTGATTAGATGGGTTATGAAGAACTTATTTCAAACAAATATCTTTATGAAAGAAGTATATTGGCATGAAATTAAATATGATTTTCATTCCAATGTAAAAACTATAAAGAATGGAAACAATTCTTTCAACACATAAATTGTTATGTAGTAGTAAATTAAAATGAAAAATCTTACTCTATATTAGTTAGGATACACAACTAAGAAAATGATCTAAAGTGACTTATTTATCCTAGAGGATCTAAGTATATAGTATACAAAGAAAACCAACAAACCCACAACTACCCCTATTTTGAAGGAGTTTAGTTTTCTCGCCTTCCTGATCTCGCTAATATTGTATAATTATTTTAAAGAGATGAAGGGTCATAACACAATGTTATTCAACCCATTAAATAGCTTGGTTAATGAAACTTGAAAAAAGAAAAAAAATAATTGCTACATTTGGCATTTCATGTTGAATGAAGAGTGGTGACAATAATCTACTTGATTCTCCGCTCAAAATAACGTCGGCGTCGTCTTCGTTCATCGTTCAGATCTCGAGAGATCGAAGTCAGGAATATCGGGCGTCGAGTCGAAATCGTCGTCGAGACCAGGAAAAGTAAAGATCGAAGGCGATCGTCATCCGGATCGCTTCGTCGATCAATCAAGCGCGATCGATCAGAGATCGAATTTCAGGATCAATCAAGATCGAGGATCAGCGACAAAGATCAATCAAAATCCGGCGAAGATCAAACAAAAAGCGCCAGATCAATCAGGAAAAAGATCGATCGATCGAAGTCGATCAAGGTGTGACATATATAGTGGGAGATATAGAGAGATAGAGAGAGATATGGAGAGATATATCAATCACCCTCCCTATATCTCTATTTGTTCATCCTTATCTCTTTATCTCTCTACCTCTCTCTATCTTCTTGGCTCCCTTTCTATTTGTATGTTTGTCATTATCTCCCTCTCTCTCTCTATATTTTCTTACCTATATTTATCTTTGTCTCCTTAAGTGTTTAATGGGTACATTGAAGAGGTCTTAAATGAGAATTATCATATCTTTAATCAAATGGCATGCTACCTTGAGCATAACTCCCCAAGGACACATGCCATCCTTGAATTGTTGACATGAAACAACCAATCAAAATTTAGTTTCTCTCTCTCATATTAATATTATATCAATATATATTACTATTATATTAAATATATATTATATTAATTATATTTTGTATTATATAAAATATACTTATTATTAATTATTAATTATAATAATTTTATACGTATTTAATAATTTTTTTAAAATAATATAATATATAATTATAATAAGTTGAATAATTATATTATTTATTATGTAAAATATAGCTAATATATACTTAACTATATTGTGGAATATTAAAACCTAGCTAAATGGTGCCATAATTTTTAATTTAATTAACATACTCTAAAACCTAACGAAACTAGGTTGTAGCTTGTCAAATTGGAGAAGTGAAGGTCAATACTATCACCGAGGAAGATTTTGGAGTAGTGAAAACAAGGTCAATGCTAGCGCCGAGGAAGAGTTTGGAGGTAAAACAAGGTCAATACTAGTGCCGACAAAGAGTTTGGAGTAGTGAAAACAAGGTCAATATCAGCATCGAGGAAGAGTTTGGAGGAGTGAAAACAAGGTCAATACTAGTGCCAAGGATGAGGTTGAGGGCACTTAGGGAAAATTTATGACCAAGGGACAATGAGTACTATAAGTTTGGCACCCCCATTCTCTTTAACTTGTAATTTTCATGCCTAGTTTCCAAAGATCTTCTCGTACATTAGTACCCCCATTCTCATAAAATAATATAAGATAAGATAGAAAAAATAAAATAGCTTAGTCTTTCACCTTTTTATTGACTAGCCTCAGGTCAAAGCAAAACTCCCATAATCTACCCACATCTTGGTTGAGGTCTAGGATTTCATCACACATAGCCTTCATCACATGAGTCTGAAGCAATTGTAGACTTAGCCCAAGTATATGCTAGGCTAAGCTAGATCTAATGAATGGAAATAGAGGCATACAATTCTTCTTTAATACCTCCACCAAAAACATATGCAAGGAAAGGTCTCTCCATTCTTGGTAGTGATAACCTCTTCCACACACAACCCTTAAAAATTATGAATAGAGAGGAATATAATCTTTGAAGAACTCAAATTTGATTCTCTCCTACTTGATGCAATTATTCATTTTATCCTTACAAACATTTATAGTGGTTACTAGAGGCACATAGACCAATTCTTCATAATAGAAAAATGTTATCATACTTTTCCAATGATGGCATTATGAGAAAACCTTAGGTTAAATGAATAATTCATAGCTAAGTTCTTTAAATCATGTCCAACGTATAAGAGAAGACCACTGCTATGTGTACTTGGATACCATGGAGAAAGGATCTTTGGGCTCTTTCATCAATCAAGGTATTGTTAAATTTTAACACCTAAAAGTGAGAATGAAGAATCTTTCCTAGGATGGTGGTTATCTCATTATAGCTCTTAGAGTTGTTAGAGATATTTTTGTTTTGAAGTAGAGATATTTTAAGTTATGAAGTCCTACCATCAGGCATAATCAAAATGTTGTTGTTTCAAATGACTATGAGCACTAACTTTCACTATTTTAAGATGTTGAAACCTTGTCATAGAGAATTAGAACATTGATGCAACCACTCATCCTACCTTAAAACATACCAAAATTCTCCTAGAAAATTAGACATAGGAAGATTTAAGATGACTTAAAAAAAAAATTATTGCCAAAGCATAAACTTATGATGACTTAACCAGGCCTAGTACACACTCCCTCCCTGTTAACCACTTAGACATATGGAAATTAAATGTAAATTTTCTGCTATTTTTAGTCATATAGGTGTCCAATAAACCACTTGGTGGTGTTTCCCTTCAAGTTTATTTACTTGAATGAAGATAAAAATTCCTTTGATTACAATTAGAGAATACATTTGACACCTTGTTTGTGTAATTGGTGGACCATAGTCACATTTAACACTTTTTACAAAGTTGGGAGTTAAAACATTAAGTAGATTGTATTTGTGATGGATAAATTTGGACAGTAGTAACAATAACTTGCAATCTATCAATACTTGATTACCTTATAACCTATGAAATTCTAGTGATGAAACAATAGATTAATCATAATGTCACCTTGGGATCACATCACCATGAAAAAACTTCATCCAACATCCTTATGAGTGCAGGTACCACCGAATAGGTATTTGTCAAATCTATCTTCCTCGAGTAAGGAAAATTCAGGAAGAGAAGAGGAAAGAAAGACATGTAGTAGGTCTTGAAGAGGGAGATCAACTAGAGGTCAAAAGATTAGACATAAATTCTGTAAACGCATGGAATTTTTTCTTGTTGAAGGGGGGTCATGTTCTTATGATGATGAGAGCATAGGAAACATTGAGGCTCCCTTGAGGTACAAACATCTACGGAAACAATG
This sequence comes from Sequoia sempervirens, assembly GCA_007258455.2. Lineage (NCBI taxonomy): Eukaryota > Viridiplantae > Streptophyta > Pinopsida > Cupressales > Cupressaceae > Sequoia > Sequoia sempervirens. The sequence continues at coordinate 550,251,761 of VDFB02270651.1, forward strand.
GGTACCCAAGGAACTTCCTCCAATAAACATTGATTTTTGTGTCAACGAGAGGATATATTGCATAGCACCATCGTCATTACATGGTTTGGGCCTATTTTGCATGGACGACATAAAGGTCTGTTACGAAAAAGTTACTGAATTGATGGAGTATGTCAAACCATATTACAGTTATAAAGATTGGATGCAGCTGGTTCGATATACATGAAGTATGCATAGGTATGCACTGTCAGCAAATTATATATAGCTAAAAGATAAGGATAAAAAATAAAGGAGTGGTTATGTACATTGACGGAAGGCAAAAATCATCGTGGGAATATTGTAGGGTTTATAAATAGTAAATAATAAATCTAGGTCAACAAATAAGCAAACCTAATTCATATGGTCTGAAAGTAATACGAGGGAAACTCAGGTATTCATATGTGCTATAAAAATCAATAACTATAGGGAAGAGTTTCAATTGATTACAATTTGAATTATTTAGTTTGCTATAAACATGCTTACTATGGGGTGGTAATGATTTATAAAACATTTTACCCAACCTCCAATTAATGACTCCAATATACCATTTATTATTATGTTTTTTTCATAAGTCTATTGGTTTCATTTTGGTAATTATTTGTATATTTAATATTTGCCATAGCGGGACATTGATCATATGGGGAATTCTCCTCAATCTATAATAAATTATGATGTATCTTCATGTTAGGGATTTAGGTGTCATCAACCTTGTAAATCCTTTTGGCTTTATTATTCTCCTCTAAAGTGTTTTATGATTTACCCATAGAGGTGAAACCTGCTGACCAACAAGCAGAAAGAGACTATGTAAATGCAAGAGCTACTGGCAACAGGCGGTATCCTTAAGGGAGAGGACAAATTAGCCAGGCGGCCCCACCTTAAATTTCTAAAATACAGGGTCAAACAGGGTGTTGTAAGAGCATCTATGACATGCATGCAAGTTGTCATAAGATGCTATGACAAGATGATAGACTCTACGACGTATCATGCTATTTTAGATCCCCTAGATACCATGCATAAAAGATTCCTCTTATGACAAATTGTAGCGAGCATCCGTGGCGGCTATTTTGGTATTTTGACCATTTCAAGGAGGGGAGGCGTATTTTCAGGTGGTATTGCTGCCTATTGTTTGCGAACCATGGTGGTTTTCATCCCACAAATCTCTATAAATTGGGGCCTTGAGCTAGTGTTATGAAGATTCAGTTTTGCAGGGTAACAGGGTGCTGCTGGATTTATAGGGAATGATAAGAGAAGTCTATTGCTGCATGTAATATTGAAGATTATCAGTAATATACTTGCCTCTCTTTCGGTGGTGAAGTTTTTTCCCTTCGGGGTTTCTCCACGTAAATCTGTTGTTGCATGTGTTATATTGTTCTATCTCTCTCTCTCATTCTTTCACACACTAAGGCTAAGGTTAATCTACATATTTCAGATTTGCATTCACACATTTAAGTTCATATTGCAAGCTTTCTTCACCTTGTTTTTCAACATTTGGTATCAGAGCTAATGGTTTTGTTAAGGAAGGGACGCTTTCCTTTTAGAGTGTTGAAGGTTTTTTGCTGCAGTGGGAGCTTTTGTGTTGTGGGTTTTGCATATTTGTGAAAGATTGCATACCATGGCCTCCACCTCTCATCTAGATATTGAGAAGTTCAATGGAACTGGTTACGAGATGTGGAAGTTGAAAGTGGAGGACCTTCTTGAGGAAAGAGATCAGTGGTTACTAGTTTCAGTTGAAAAGAAGCCATCTACTTCAACCTTGTCAGATGAAGATTGGAATAAGTTAGACAAGAAGGCTCGAGGGACTATTCGGTTGTGTCTCATAGATTCTGTCCTCCTGAATGTCTCTTCAGAAGACACAACATACAAGCTTTGGAGGAAGATAGGTGAAATCTACCAAACTAAGAGTTTGTCTAACAAGTTGTCTCTCAAAAGATGTTTGTATTCATTAAAGATGAAGGATGGTGAATCTATTGCTGAACATTTGAATGCTTTTAATTTGATTATAAGTCAGCTTGCATCTATTGATGTTAAAATAGAAGATGAGGATAAATGCATTTTATTGATTTTCTCTTTGCCAGAATCTTGGGAAATTTTAGTTATTGCTATAACAAGTGGTGGTGCAGAACCTAAGTTGGATACTATTATTCCCATACTTCTTTCAGAGGAGATGAGGAGAAATACCATGCGCAGTGGCTCCCAAGATGCCTTGCATGTGCGAGGTAGGTCCAAAGAGAAAGAGCCTAAAGGGGATAAGAAGAAGGATAAGTCTAAAGGATGATCTAAGACCCCTAGAAAGAGCAAAGTGAAGTGTTGGAACTGTGGTAAACGGGGACATGTGAAGAAGGAATGTAGAAACAAGAAAAAGAATGCAGACTCCTCCACGGAAAAGTCCTCTGATAACGATGATTCTGATGCTTTGATTATTTCAGCTAACACAGTTTGTAATGATGCTTGGCTTATTGATTCAGGTGCTTCCTTCCATATGACTCCTCATAAGGAGTGGTTTTCTACATACAAAGAATATGATGGAGGAGAGGTCTTCATGGGTGATAATAGCTCACAAAAGGTTATTGGTAAAGGAAAGGTAAAATTGTGTTTCAGTGATGGGAGGGTTAAAACCCTTGATGATGTTTTACATATTCCAGGACTTACAAAAAGTTTAATTTCAGTTTCCAAGTTGAATGATTATGGGATGCATGTGACATTTGACAAGTCTGGTTGCAGGATGGTAAGGGGAAGTTTGGTGGTTGCTAAAGGATCTCAGACATGGAATTTATTTACGCTACATGCCTCTACTTTTTGTAACTCCTCTTTTGTAACTAGCGCTGAAAATGCATGTATGTTGTGGCACCATAGATTGGGTCACATTGGTGAAAAAGGTCTTAGGACCATACTTGATAAGAAACTAGTAGACGGTATTTCTGATTATTCTGTTGGTAAAAATGATTTCTGTGAGGATTGTGTGTTTGGTAAACAAAACAGGTCATCATTTCCTAAAGGAACTAATAAAGCTAATGGATTGTTAGAACTTATTCATTCGGATGTTTGTGGTCCAATGGATACAGATTCTTTGGGTAGATCTCGTTATTATGTTTCCTTCATTGATGATTACTCAAGATATACTTGGATTTATTTTATGCATTCAAAATCTGAAGTTTTCACCAAATTTAAGGAATTTAAGGCATTGGTTGAAAAGCAAACATATTATAAGATAAAAGTATTGAGATCTGACAATGGGGTGAATATTGTTCTAAGGAATTTGATGAGTTTTGCAAACATGCAGGAATTGTTAGGCAAAAGACTACACCTTACACACCCCAACAAAATGGGGTAGCAGAAAGAATGAACCGTACATTAATGGAAATAGCTAGGAGCATGTTAAGTAGTGCTAAGTTAGACAAATGCTTTTGGGCAGAGGCTGTTGGTACTGCTTTTTATTTAATTAATAGATCTCCTTGTAAAGCTCTTGTTGATAAACTCCTTATGAAATGTGGTTGGGTAAAAAGCCTCTCTCGGGCTTACATTTAAGGGTCTTTGGTTGTGAGGCTTTTGTTCATGTGCCTCAAGAGAAGCTGTCTAAATTGGATCCCAAATCTCAGAAATGCATCTTTGTAGGTTATGGTGAAAATGTTAAAGGTTATAAACTTTGGAATCCACTAACACGAAAGATGATATTTTCTAGAGATGTTATTTTTAGGGAATTTAGAGCTAACTCTGAAGATGTGCAACCAAAGGAAAAGTCAAAAACAGTGCATTTTGAAACTAAGCAAGAAGATGCACATGTGGAAGAATAGAGAGATGGACAAGAAGATGGAGAAGAAGAAGAGAGTTCTGACGAATCTGCTGTAACAGAAGAAGTTGAAAACAATGAGGATGAACATGAGGAGAAACCTCTTACTCCACCTTTGAGAAGATCCACAAGACAACAAAATCCAGTTGACAGGTATAGCCCACCTGATTTTCATTGTAAATTTGCTTTGTTATGTATTGATGATGAACCTAGATCTTTCAGGGAGGCTCTCTCTTCAGAAGAATGTGAGTCTTGGATGCAGGACATGCACGATGAGATGATGTCTTTGAAAAACTGTGACACCTAGGATCTTGTTAGTTTTCCCAAAGGAAGAAAGGCCATTGGTTGTAAGTGGATATATAAAAAGAAGTTTGGTGCAGACGGAAAGTTGGAATGGTACAAGGCCAGATTAGTGGCCAAGGGCTACTCCCATAGAGGGAGTTGATTTGGTGAAATATTCTCTCCTCATAAGCAGCACTTATTGATTCATTTTATCCATTGTCGCTTACTATGATTTAGAAATAGAACAAATGGATGTTAAAAAGTACTTTCTTGCATGGGGATCTAGAGGAAGAAAATTTATATGCAAATGTACCTCACTTGGCTTTGTTAGAAAGGAAAAGAATCACTTGGTTTTAGGTTAAAAGGTTCTATATATGGTTTTGAAACAGTCACCTAGATGTGGTGTACTAGAATTTTGATGCATTTGCATAAATATGGGTTTTGTTAGAAGTGAAGAGGATCAACGCTGGGCTATTTTAAAGCTATTGATGACGTATTACTCCATTATTGTCTTATATGTGGATGATATGTTGTTCATTGGTAATAAAAGGAAATGGATTAGGAACTTTAAAACTCAGCCGTACATTTGATATGAAAGATTTAGGGCTGCCAAATATATTCTTGGATGGAAATCATTAGGGATCGGATTCATCGAAAGCTTTGGCTAAGTCGCAGCAAGTATGTTAACACTATCTTTGCAAAGGTTTACTATGATCGGTGAAACTGAAATATTCCATTTCCCATTGGATCTCAAGTTGAGTTTAGACATGTGTCCTGGAATTGATGATGATATTGATGAAATGTCTAAAGTTCCTTATGCTAGTGATGTTGGTAGTTTAATGTATGCAATGGTTTGTACTAGACCAGATATAGCCCAAGCAGTGGGAGTTCTAAGCAGGTTTATGTCTAACCCTGGTAAAGAACATTAGACTTTTGTCAAAAGGGTATTCAGATATTTGCAAGGCACTTCTGATTACTGTTTGGTTTATCATGGTACTGACAATGTTGATAAGTCATTGGACATATAGGGTTTTGTTGATGCAGATTGGGCAGGTGACTTGGATAGTCGAAGGTCCACTAGTGGCTATGTGTTTACTTTGTTTGGAGGAGCAGTGAGTTGGATGAGTAAAAGACAACCTACAGTTGCTTTGTCTACCACTGAAGCAGAGTATATGGCTGCTACACATGCCTCTAAGGAGGCGCTTTGGTTACAGAGACTTGGTAATGGTATTGGTTTTGATTGCAGGATAGTGAGGATCGGATGTGATAGTCAGAGTGCCATATGTTTGGCTAAAAATCCTATGTATCATGCTCGTACTAAGCATGTTGATGTTCAGTATCACTTTGTGCGAGAAATGGTTGAGAATGGACAAGTCTTGATTGAAAAAGTTGACACTTTGGATAATGTTGCAAATTCTCTTACGAAGCCAGTCACCATGGAAAAGTTCTCTTGGTGCAAAAAGGCCATGGGCCTTGATCATTGTACTTAATTCTATGTAATTGTATCTCTATGGGTGTAATTTATAATGTATGATGTCAAGTGGGAGAATGTTAGGATTTAGGTGTCATCAACTTTGTAAATCCTTCATTTTATTATTCTCCTAAAGTGTTTTGTACATTTACCCATAAGAGGTGAAACTATTTGACCAATAGTGGTGAAAGAGACTATGTAAATGCAGTGTTACTGTTACCATTTATCCTTATGGAAAAGGACAAATTAGCTAGGCGTCCCACCTTGGAATCTTCTAAAATAAGGTTGTGGGTCAAAATAGGGTGTTGCAAGAGCATCTATGACATGCATGCAAGTTGTCATAAGATGCTATGATAGTATGACAGATTCCCTATGACAAAATATGCTATTTTTAGACCCCAGGTGCCCATGCATAAAAGATTCCTTATGACAGCTGTAAGAGCATCTGTAAGAGGCTATTTTTGGTATTTTTGACCATTTCAAGGAGGGAGGCATGGGTTTTTCTAGGTGGTATTGTTGCCTATTGTTTGGTGAAACCATGGTGGTTTTCATCTTCACAAATCTCTATAAATTGGGGCCTTGAGCTAGTGTTAGAAGAATGAAGTTTTGTAGGGTAACAGGGTGCTGCTGGATTTACAAGGAATGATAAGAGAAGTCTATTGCTACATTTAATATTGAATATTATCAGTAATATACTTGCCTCTCTTTTGGTGGTGGAGTTTTTTCCCTTCGGGGTTTCTCCACGTAAATCTGTTGTTGCATGTGTTATATTGTTTTATCTCTCTCTCTCTCATTCTTTCTTCACACTAAGGCTAAGGTTAATCTTCATATTTCAGATTTTCATTCACACATTTAAGTTCATATTGGAAGCTTTCTTCACCTTGTTTTTCAACACCTTCTTCACTACTTCCAAAATTCTATGGCCTAGTCACAGAGGACCCTGAAACTTTTCTGATTGAGTTTGATGTCCTCTGTCACAGTTATGACTACAACACAAATGCTCATAAATTGAAGTTATTTCCTTCCACCTTGAAGGAAGGGGCTCTCATATGGTTCATGAGTCTAGGAAGAGGTGTTGTAGATAGTTGGGTGGCCATGCAGATGAAATTCCTTGAAAAGTATAAGGAATATTGTAAGAGTGCCAGCAAAGGTGATAACATATTCTGAATTCAGCAGAAGGAGGATGAGAATTTGGAAGATTATATTTTCATATTTTTGTTTTCACTAAAGAGGAAATCAAACCATACTCTCAACGAGGACTCTCAGAAACTACTCTTTCTAAGGGGAATCAGTGATGCCTGTATAGACGCCCTGGACCTGATGGGAGGAGGTGATATAGCCCAACTGCCTTGGGATGATATAAAGAAAATATGTCTTAACTACTCTCGAGCAATAGTTAAGAAAGGTCAAGGTCATCATGCTACAGTGGGGAAGTCTTCTTCTGGTGGAGTTTCTCGGATGGAGATAACAAATTTGTTGTCTGACTTCAAACAGGACATCATTAATAATATGGCTACACAACTGGACACTATGCAAGCTCAGAAGAAACATGAGGAAGTTGAGGTAGTTTTGGCCGAGTTCTATCCATATTATAGATAGAAGAAGCGTGACTATAGATGCAAGATGGTGGCTAATTTGGAAACTAAGCAACTACCTACTGACTTCAAGCCAGTAGAAGGTGATGATGATCAAGTTTTCTTTGTTGTGCAAAGGAGACCATGGGCCCAAAGACAAGGTATGCCTTAAGATCCTTTAACTTTTGGTAATCCTTATTCTGGCTATAATAACCAATGGCAACATGCATATGGACCACCACCACCCTGGAATCCACCTCAACCAAGTTGGCCTAATTATCAGAACCCACAATGGCAATCTCCTCAAGGAGGTTGGCAACAGCCACAAGGGCAATGGACCCCACCTTCAGAAAATTAGCAGTAAAATCCTCAATGGAGAGGTCCTCAGCAATGGAAAAACCTGTCCTCGGGATTCTTACAGCTTCCATAGCCACAACCACAGGCCCTCATGCCACCTCCTGCAGCAACTGCCACAAATCCTAGCCCTCCAAAGAAAATGCCTATGCCTGCCCAGTCGTTACCAAATCCCAATAATAGGCAATAGCAGCAGCCACAGCAGCCTACGTATCTTGCCAAAGCCAACCAATATCAAGCTTATGCCTTAGACATTAATGACATATATTTGAGGTCTGGAACCACTTTACCTGCTCCAAAACCACCTTTAATTACTGAAATACCAGATTCTCCCCTTAAAGAATCTACTACACCTACTGTTCCTACTAAGCATATGCCTATACCTGATACAGTTTCTAAGGAGCCTACTTTACAAAATCAAGACAACCCACCTTTTGCTCAGAGGTTGCAAAGTACTACATTTAAATCCATGGAAGAACCCACTTTTGACATTCTGGATCAGCTAAAAAATGTACAGATTCAAATCCCTTTATTTCAGGCTATCAAAGATGTTCATATTTTTGGAAAAGCCATTAAAGAGGCCTGTTTCAAGAACCCTGGATGCAAGAAAAAGGATCCTCAAACAATTCATGTCTTAGGAAAATTGGCTGATATAATGTTGGGAAATGCAGTAATCCTAAAGTATATTGACCCTAAAAGTCCTGTAGTGCAGATACATATAAATAGTCAAATTGTAAAAAATGTTTTGATTGATTTAGGTGCTGCCATTAATGTTATGACAAAGCATACTATGGACTCCTTGAATATTTCAAGCATTAGGTCTACACCCACAGTTTTGCAGCTTGCAGATAGCTCCATAGTTAAACCTGATGGGATGGTGGAAGATGTAATTGTCACTCTTGAATCTTGGGAGTACCCTGCTGATTTCACAATATTATCAGTTAAGGTAACTTTAGGAGGGTATCCAGTTATCCTTGGTAGACCATGGTTAGCAACTACTGATGCTTTTATAGGATGTCATTCTGGAGATATGACCATTTCTGACAGACAGTCCACAAAAAAATTGGCTCTGTATCCACCTACTAAACCTCAACCAGATTTGTCCCAACTTTTTTGGCCAAATGATGAGGAAGAAACTAAAGAAGCCAATTCCTTGGCTCAATTAATGATGCTTCAAAATGATCCATTCTCACAACTTCAGAGTGAGGATGTCTTGCTTTTCCAAATTTTGCAGTTTAATTCTAATACGGGTAGTTTATCTGATCCAAGTGGTAGCCATCTACAATGTTTCCTACAGCAACCAAATTATGAGAGTTCACTGCCTAAACTTCCTACAATTTTTCATAACTTGCTTCCACAAGAGGTACAAACATCACCTGTAGATTCTATGAGTAATCTCACTAAGCAGATAGAATTGTCTCTAAGTCATTGTTTGAATGTCAATAGCAAGTTGTCACAATCTCAAGAGGCTGACTTATTAAAAATGCTACAAGAACAACATAAAGCTTTTGCATGGGAATATGGGGACATGCAAGGGATAGATCCTCGAATTTTTACTCACAGGATCTATATCAAAGAAGATTGTTTACCAGTTAGGCAACCTCAAAGAAGAATAAATCCAGCACTTAGAGAAATAGTTAAAAGTGAGCTTCAAAAGTTGCTTGATGCTAGTTTTATTTATCCAATCTCTGATAGTCAATGTGTTTCTCTATTAGTCATTGTCCCCAAGAAATGTGGAAAATAGAGAGTGTGTGTAGATTACAGAGATTTGAACAATGCCACTAAAAAAGATCACTTTCCATTACCTTTTGTAGACCAAGTACTGGACTCACTGTTTGGAAAAAGATATTTTTCTTTTTTGGATGGTTACAGTGGGTACAATCAGATAAAAATTGCCCCTGAGAATCAAGATAAGACCACTTTTACTTGTCCATGGGGAACATTTTCTTATTCAGTCTTGCCTTTTAGTTTATGCAATGCGCTAGCAACATTTCAAAGAGTAGTAATTAGTATCTTTGCTAATATATCTCATGACTGTATGGAGATTTATATGGATGATTTCACTACCTATGGAGTCACATTTGAAGAAGCACTGGTGAATTTAGAAAAGGTACTGAAAAGGTGCAGAGAGCAAAATTTGTATCTAAACAGTGAAAAGTGTTTTCTAATGATGGAAGAAGGTATTGTTCTAGGTTATTATGTTTCAAAGAATGGAATTCAGGTCGATCCTGCTAAAATTGAAGTAATTCAGAATTTACAAACTCCTGCAAAACAAAAAGATGTCAGAAGTTTCCTTGGCCATGCAGGGTACTATAGAAGGTTTATAAAAGATTTCAGTAAAGTTGTCAGTCCACTTTATGCCTTATTAACTAAGGATTCTTAATTCGAGTGGACAGAGGCCTGTAAAAAATATTTCCTACAACTAAAGGACTTGCTTACTAAAGCCCCTGTTCTTCAAGGTCCAAAATAGAATTTTCCTTTCCACATACATGCTGATGCCTTTGATTTTGGTCTAGGAACAGTTTTAAGTCAAAAATAAAATTCAATCGAGCATGCTATCTACTTTATCAGCAAGAACCTTCAAGGTCCTCAGCTCAACTATACTGTCACAGAAAAGGAATTTCTCACAGTAGTATATGCTTTGAATAAATTTAGGCATTATATCATAGGTTATCATATATTTGTCCATACTAACCATGCAACAATCAAGTATTTGATAAACAAACCTGCCATCTCTGGTAGGTTGGCACGATGGCTCCTATTGTTACAAGAATTTGACATTACAATCATTGAAAAACCAGGAAGAGCTAATGTTGTAGCTGACTTTTTATCAAGACTTCAATCAGCTGCACCTGTTGAATACGAGGTCATTGATGATAGGTTCCCAGATGAACACTTATTTTCCATTGCTGCACATACACCATGGTATGCAGACATTGCCAATTATCTAGTAGCAAATAGAATACCAGCTCACTTTTCCCCAAAAGAAAAGAAGTTATTAATAGAGAAAAGATTTAATTTTTCATGGATTACAAATTGTTTATTTTATACTAGACCTGATCAAGTAATGCGAAGATTTGTAAGAGAAGATGAGACTTATGATATCTTGCATGCTTGCCATGATGAACCATGTGGAGGACATTTTGCAGCAAAGAGAACATTAATGAAGATTCTTACAACAGGGTACTACTGGCCAACATTACACAAAGATGATGTGGCCTATACAAGGAAATGTGACCGATACCAACGAATAGGAAGACCAACCAAGTTGGATGAAATGCCACTATATCCACAGGTAATAGTCACCCCTTTTGATAAATGGGGGATGTATTTTGTGGGACCAATCGATCCACCATCAAATGGAAAGTCATACATTCTAGTTTATACAGACTATGTAACAAAATGGGTTGAGGTAAAAGCTATGACTCATGCTCGGGATAACAAAGTTGCTGAATTTCTGTATGAACAAATTTTCACTAGATTTGGAGTTTCCAGAGAGTTTGTAACTGATCAGGGAGCTCAATTCACATCGAATTTGATCACTGTACTAATGAATGACTATAAAATCAAACATAGGAAGCCAGCCCCTATCACCCTCAAGCCAATGGTCAGGCGGAGGTAACAAATAGGGAAATTGAGGTGATCCTCACAAAAATAGTGCAGATCCATAAAAAAGATTGGAGCAATTGTCTTTTTGAAACAGTTTGGGCTTACAGAACTACATGGAAGACAACAACTGGGTTTACACCTTTTGAGCTGCTTTATGGGAAAACAGTCATGTTGCCCATAGAATTCGAACACAACTTTGAGGACAGCTATTGAACTTAATATGGAAATATCTGAAGCACAGAAGGACCATCTTTTACAGCTAAATACTTTGGATGAGATAAGAAAAGTCGCTCTGCAACACATAGAAGCAATCCAACAACAAAGAAAGAAATGGCATGATCAACACATCAAAACCAGAAAATTTTCTGCTAGTGATTGGGCTCTGTTATATGATTCCAGATATCAAGAGAACCAGGGTAAGCTCACAACATGCTAGCTTGGCCCCTATGAAGTTGAAAATGTGTTCGACAATGGAGTTGTACAACTGGTGACAATTGATCAAGTCCGCTTCAAATTGTTAGTTAATGGCCACCAACTCCGGTTGTACCATAAACCAATATCAAAAGAAGAATTCATGCAGCAGTTCATTCAGGTTCCTCCCGCTACTCTTCCTGTAGCTGAAGGCTTTGGCCTTTCTCCTGCAGCTTCACCGTAATTTTGAAAAAAATATTCCCATAATAAAGGTTTTCTTTTTTTTTAAAAGGAAACCCTTTTTCTCCATTTTCATTTATCGCCCCATCTCATTTCTTTATCTTCCATCCATCCATCCATTCCATCCTTCCATTCCATCCATTCATCTCATCCACCCACGTCACCCATCCACCTCATCCATCTGCATCAACTTTCATTAAGATATCAATCCCAACTGTCAATTCATGCAGAGGCCGTCATCTTTCTTCACACGTACGTGCAATTATCAAAAGTATGCCATATCTTTTCTTATCACATATTTGATTTATTTTATTCTATTCATTTACTGTTATGACAGTACCAGTCATTATTGCAAAATCTTCGCCTATTCTTTAGTACATGTGATGACACATGTCATACTCTAAGTAGGGGGTGGGGTAATCCACCTTTTAAAACCTGTCTTTTCGTTGTTGCTATAACTGCACAAATAACCTTTCTTTAATACTTTTCTAGTAGTTTCCAAATGTGATCGCATGTCCTTCTTTCTTGCATGTATTTCTTGTAAATTATGATTAATACTACTTGTTTAAAAAGTTCATTTTTGGAAAAGAAAAGAAATGTGATGGCACGACAGAAGAAAAACCAGAGCAGAAAGGGAAACAAGGAATTTGAATTTTCAACAAGGAATTGAGTTTAGCTATGAGAAAACTATGAACATGGGTGGTCAATTGGTGCGACATGAGCTTGTAGCTCATGAACTATTATTGCAAAATCCTCAAACAGTCCATGCATTCAGCCTCTGTGGATGGTTAAATTACTTTTTGAGTTTAAATGATTTTGATGAGAAGGCTGCTAGAGAATTTTTGAGAACCCTTTCTGAAGGGGAAGCCACCGTATGGGGTCTAATAGTTGTTGCAACTGAAGATAGAATTGTTGAAGTAATCAGGCTTCCAGTCGTTGGAGAAAACTTTTCTTCAGACGCTGCAGCTGCAAGGGCTGAGTTTTCAATACCCACTGATGGACCTTTGAAAGTCTCCAAGCAGGGATGCAAGCGCGTATCATTACCTCCTCCTTATTCAGAGTATGATGCTTACATAATCAGGTATTTAACCTGTGAAGGTCATTTCTTCTACCTGCATTCTCATCATTTCAAATTATTAAGCCATATGAGGCATGGGTTAGTTGTAAATATTTCAAATTTTCTGTTAAAATTTCTAGAACAAAGTGCCCACGGAACCCAACAGAGGAAAGATAATTATGTTACTCACTATGGCCTTATCAAATTACTGATTGAACGCTCTTTAAGAGATGTCTCACCTCTTTCCTAGCAACAATTTGTTGCCCAAAAGAGCTTACAAATTCCACAACCCCCTAGGGTACTTACCCCATGGCCTCATAAAAAGAAGAAAGAAATTGTGTCTACCAGTAGAACAGAGCAAGGGTCATCTACTCCTGTAGCACCTGGTCCAGCAGCTTTCACACCTGAATCCTCTGCTAGGGTACAAACTAGGTCTACCACTATGAGAGAGAGGGGAAAAACAAAGGAAGAAGGGTCCCCAGAATCTAACCCTCGTTCTCAGAAAAGGCAATGTCCTTCTCCTCTAGCATCATCCCCTACAGCCATCTCTCCTACAACAACACCTGTTGCTATCACCAGTTCACTGTCATCCTCTGGTAGGGCAGAGCCCTCTGAGCAGGCAAGAAAGAGGAAGGCTACCAGAATGCCTCCTGCAGCCACATTAGTGCCAAGAAGAGTTTCCACAAGGAAACAATCTAATACCTCCCCTGCTTCACCTCAACCAGAGGTTATTGTAATTTCAGGAGGATCTGTTGAGTCTGAATTTAATGTTTCTCAGAATGTGTCTAAAAATTTCGCTCAAATTTCATTCGTTCCTAAAGAGGAACAAGTTGAAACAAAGGAAATGGAGCATAATGAGCAAGGGTTACCAAATCTGGATGACTTGGCTATCGTTGCTATGCATTTTTCGGAGGAAGCACAGACTTCTCCTCTGCAGCAACAAGAATTTATCTTGCAGCAAGAGCAGGAACTAATTGAACAATTGAATGTGCCTAGTGAAGTTACATTTCACCCTGCAACTTGTAAAGCCATTGTTCTTTATAAGAAAATGTTTTTAATTGAGTTTATGGAATATGTCAAAGATAACTGGGAAACAATTACATTGCAAACTCTGACTTTCTGACACATAGCCCAGACTGACATGCAGCAAAGTCTATGGGAAGTAGAAAGGAAGAAATTGAAAAAGGAAATTGAAAGTCAGAAACAGGAAATTGCTGAGTTGAAAGCAAAAATGGATGAAATGTTAAAAGTAACTGGTCAGATTATGGAATGTAAACCACCACCCAGAGTTTATGCTCTGTGCCTTAAAGAATAGTTCTTATGGTTCCAACTGATGAGAATTTTTAGAAACCAAGATCCTATACTCCATACTGCCAAAGAATTTTATGAAACATACCAGGTAGCTCCAAATTGGTTAAGAAATTCTCTGTGTGAATTCTATTTACATGGCTTTTTAATTCCATTTGAAATAGAATGGAATCCTCTTTTGTATATTGGTGATACTCATTTAAGAGCATTTATGTCATGGGTAGCAAATGAGGCAAATTATGGCAGGCAGTGGGAAACATATGAGGAAGCTGAGAAAACTGAGCCTGTTTCATTATGCTCTCAAAGTTCAAACCCCCATGCAATGTTGAAAGACTGGTTTGCTTTGACATATGGCATTAATAATGTTACAGCCAGAGAAAATATATTTGATATCAGGAAATAGGTATATGATGAATTTCAGACACACCCATATTCATTTTGGAGACTGGCATATACCAGAAGTGAGAAAAGATGGGAAATATTAACTATTGGATGAAGAAGATCTGAACCTCATAGTCCCTTAAATTTTACAGTAGCTCTTAAAAGATCAAGTAGATATACACAATTGGGACTTCAAAAGAGATTTGAACTATTGTTTCCATTAACATTCAGACCTCCTGTGCTAATGTGGCCCCTCTATCCTCACCAGGCTACAAATCTTAATGATGATTTAGAAGACTGAAGGTATGAAAGGTGTTGGGATTTTAGAGGATTTTATTATTGGTTTGGAAATCCATTTAAGAGTCATGCAGCAACCACTAACTTTAGAGAAACCACCAGGAAAGTTAATGCTGGAGAACCAGCATTGGGCTAAGTAGGGGGAAAAATGATGAGCTTAAAATATGCTCATAGTTTGGATATTGTGATGAACTTTTAATATCTTTAATTTTGTTATTTGTGGCTGTTTAAACTCTGTTGAAACCTTTTATGGGGATATCCTGTAGCAAAATACTTTCATATTCCTATAGCTTATTGTGTTGACTTGATTACATTTATTGCCCCGTTGACTCCCTAAATGACTAGTATATCGCATACAGTTTTTGAATGATGAAATAGATTTAAATGTGTGATTAATGAACGGATATTATGTATGTACCATACGCCTTTTCTTTCACATTTTTTACCTTTTGTTTCACAGGTTGTTGAAGAATGATCGAGCCAAGCGCAGCCGATCTCGGCCTTGCAGTAAAGTCCATTTCCTGCACGACTTCGAGGAAGCTCCGGCAAAGACTCTTTGACTGAAACTGTTGGAAAAAAATTTTAATGACAATTAATCTGGAAAGAGTGGAGCGCTAGATTCTCTCTGGATCAGGTTGAACACATAAATTCATTTATGAAGTTTGTTCCTTGATTCTGGGATACACTTTACTTCCACGTCTTTCTTTGATAGGGTTAGTTAGTTAGTTGCTCTCTTGATTTTAAATAAAGTACTCCTCCTGCGCGAGTGAGAAGGGGAGATGATAGTTAGAGTAAGATAGAAGCATAGTGATAGTAGATATCATGTAAGAATCCATATGATAATGAAAAGCAGAGTCTGTTTGACAAGAAACAGAATTTGTTGTTTTTTTCCATATCAACAAAACAATGTATACCATTCTTTTTTCATTAATAAAGTTTAATGAAGTTCTGATTTTAGCACCTGTGTAATCAGTAGATGCTTGCTAGGGGGGCCCACTTAGTAAGTATCTATAGCTAGTTAGTTAGCTATTTTTTTCTGTTGATCTTTAGTTAGCTTTCATTTTTGAAGTTTTCATAATAACTCAGTCTTGTATAGCTCCTGCAGCATAGAGAATCCATCCTTGTGCCTGTTCCTACAGCATAAGGCCAGTTCATAGTTTGTGTTTCAGTCGTAGCTGTTATGGTTTCTATTTTAATCAAATCATAGTTGAGTTAAAGAACTTTGCATTACCCTCCCATAGCGTAGATAGAATTCCTTTTCAGTATTTATTTTTGCTAAGTTTTGACTAAAACTAGTTCTTAGTGCATATATTTTTCTGCGCCATTTAAAGTGTACGTCCCCTGGTTTGACAAGTAAATGAACATCTATAGAGAGCTATTAGTCACCTATTGGAATGTCCAATTCCCAGGAAAGGTTTTACTGTGATTATCATATCCTTTTGTGGGCACAACCAAAATGCTTCAAACCACTCCCAAGGTTTGGCAGCTTTGGAGGAAGGAAGAATTTTATCAGTTACTAGCTTATCCCTGGTGTACTCCATGATAGTCTTGGTTTTCTGCAGTAGGAGATCTGTATCTTCCTTATCCTATGCTAACACCTCCTTCAACTAGTCAACCGCCCTCACGACATCCTTCGCTATGGATAGAATATCCTTGATAGTTTCATTACCTTTGGTTTGCACCCCTTGCAGCCAATTTGCAGTGGCAAGACTGGAAACTTTCATCTTTTCAAGCTCAGTGATAGTCTCCTGGGGTAAAGGATTTGCAGCAGAAACTGAGGGGTTAATGGATTGCAAGGGACTCATCAAATCCTCCAAGCATTTCTTGAGATTCTTATTTTCCTTCTTTAACTCATGTTTATTCTTCATTTCCTTCCTCAATCTTCCCAAGATAACCGCACTAGAACCCTAGTAATCTTCAATATCTTGCTCAACGGAAGTGGGCCCTAGATTGAAGGTTTGAACATTGTAATCCTTTCCAACCACATCATCTCTATTTTTATTTGGATTAAGGGTGGCAATGTGAACAACTTTGTTATGAGCTTCATCCCTTTCAATCCTTGAGATCACCCTAGCCTTCTTTTTACCTTTATCTTTTCCAATTTTGGCTAGTAGCTCATCCCAATTCAGTGGACTATCTTCCACAACAACTTGTTTTCTCTTTATTTCTTTGTCCAACCACTCAGGCAAAGTGGACTCCAACTACCCTTCAGCTTTTTTTTCTTCCTTTTGTTCCTTAGGCGCTTCTTCACTCAAATTCTATTTCATAGGAGTTTCATTCGTCTTGCTTTCCTTTTCTTCAACATGTTCTTCCTTATGCTTGGGTGATGGAACCTTCACTGCTTCTTCTTCTACTGGAGGTGATTTAACCTCTTTGGTTCCAATAGGTGACTCTACATATGCTACCAAAGGAGACTGCATTACCTTATCAATTTCTACCTCTGCACTAGAAAGATCTCCATCATAAAATTCCTCTTCTTCAGTATCTGGATGATCCTTAATATTTTCTGAATCACCTGGTTTGCTTTGAGCTTCATGAGAGGAAGGAACATCATCATGTTGCTCCTCATGAGAAACAACTAGAGGAAGATCCATTCTAGGCACACTATCCTTGGGAGAAGGAGTCCTAGACCTCCTTGTATGCACCTTGGCCTTCTCCTCTGAGCTTTCTACATTTACTATGGGTGGGGTAACCTCTTCCTCCCCTACCTTGGAGCTTGCCTTCTCTGACAATTTAATGACTCTTCTCCATTTGGGCACAGGAATATCAACCTCAGGATCTTGCTTCTCCATTTCGTTCTATTCATACTTCTTAGTCCTTTTCCTCTTCTTAGAATTTGGCTTTCTCTACTTTTCTGCTTCCTGGGCTTCTGTTTCTTGAACACCTTTTATCTTGATTTTGAAAGGAGAATCCAGCTTACCTTTTCCCTTAAGATCCTGCTCAGTTGACTCTTCAGAACTGGAGTGAGGGTCCATATCTCCCATCAGCTCGTAGGTACATTTCACACCTTCATTTTCCAACCCCCATAGCTTATGCTTTAGCCACATCTTGGTAAATTTGATAACTGGATCCATTAATTGTTTTAATTCTATTTTTTCCTCTTCTAACCAATCTACATCACCTATTGGCCTATCCTTCACAGCCTCATATGCATGGTCCTGGATCAGGTTTCCATCATTGTGAAGTTGGTCTAGGACTTCCCTCACATTGTATAAATAGACTGATTCAACTGGAAGGTGGGAGAAATTCTTCTTTATGATCTCAAATTCATCACTGTAGTTGGCCCAATAGTCCTCCAAATCAACCTGATGGCTATACTCCTTACTGACCTTCTTTTGAGCTTCACCTGTGATATCAAACCTGGACCTCTTGGAATGGAGAGACAAGCCAAGAGTATTCATTTCTTCTTCTGAAGCCTAGGTAGAGCCAATGGAAGGACAAGGCTCTCCAATACCAATCCTCAAGGGGAAGTCTCCACCAAATCTAGTCTTATGCTTGTCCCTTTTAACAATGGCATCAAAGTCACATATCTGCCTATTGACCTCCAATAGGAGAATGTGATCGGTAGGGTATCTTGGACATCTATAAGGAGCCCTCTAGCAGCCATCAATCTGAATGTAGGAGAATGTTGGGAACTGAATAAACCATGCCCCATATTTCTTGATGAGTTATTTTACTTGATCTAAAATCCTTACATGCTTCGCACCCTGAAGTAATTTGGTGATATGCATGGTGAACGCATCATTCACCCTCCTGTAGTTTGAGCTTCCTAAATGCAATTCATTGAAAACCTCATAAATAATATCCTATCCAAAGGTGCCCTTTGTACTTATTCCCTTGTCGGGATGGAATCTTGCAAGTGCCTAGACCAAATATGAAGTCATTGTGAAGGTCTTTGTTTGCAACACATTGGACAAGTGCTCGTGGATTACTTTGCTAATGACTCCTGCCCAATGGTAGTCAGTCTTCTCCTGCTCCATCCTCACAATCACATGGCACATCCAATTCTCAAACATGCCAGCATTCTTCAATCCAACCACCCTGTTGAGCAATGTGATGGCATCATAATATTCTTTCTTGAACTTTGCTTTGAATAGTTGCTTGGGCAACTTGGAATAGTGAGACTTGGGCTTCTCTAGCTAGGAATTGATAAAATGTTGTGACTTCATAGTTTGTTCATCATAGAACTCCTGAGCTACCTTCATGTTGAATTCCACCACATGAGATGTGTCTGGCATATCAAAAGTTTGGGCAATGGAAACAAGGTTGAGATTCACCACAACCCTCCCCTGAGGACCAATTATTCTCTATGTGTCCTGATCATAGTGCCTTGCACACTTGAGGACAAGCTCGTAGCACTGGACTGTGGAAGGAAAACCAGCTACATGTGACAAGCCTAATTCCATCATTCTTCTAGCCACCAAAGGAAGGTCATCTGCTGCCATTCTTTGTTTAAACTCCTCATAGTCCTATAGTCCAACATTTGTATCTGTTACTTCTGACTAGACAGAATTAATTTTACTCTCAGGGATCTTGCTCTTGATGTCCATCTTAATCTTTTCTGCATCAGTAATTGAAGACTGAGTCACTGCCTTGCTTGACTCAGCCTACACTTGACAAAGGACACATAATAGAAACAATAGGAAAGCAATGTTAATCCATCAAAACACCATTAGAATGATCCTCATATAATCAAGGTGTTATTAAATCTCATATAAATGATCATAACAATTTTTGGGTTTCAGGACCATCCGCGGAATCCGAGTTAGGGAGGAATTTTGGGAAATTCTAGAGCAGACGGATTCTAGCGGAATAATCATGAAAACACTGATAACAATTAATTTTGATCATTATCAATCAATAAACCACATAGGATAGCATGAATCAATCATAAAATGCAATAAAAATCACCAACACATCATGCTATTCCATATTCCATCATATTCCACCAAATTTTGGGAAAATACGCTAAAGATGAATTTCCGCGAAGGCAGAGACACTTTACAAATCTGGAAAAAATATGGAACCAAGGACCTTGGGAAAATCCGAAGTCGACGAAAATCCGTGGAATATATGAAAATCCGAAAGCAATAGTAGATTCCAGAAAAGCAGAGGAAATCAGGAAAATATGGCAGAGGCGGATTGTCCCGAGGGAACGAAAAAATCTCGGACTGAGGACGAAACCCAAACATTGGCATTAAACCACGATTACACTCAAAACACTAGATCAATTATGAATTTCAAAGATTGAAGCCTAGGGAAAGTTTAATATGGGCTTTCTATGGATTCTTCTAACACTCTGAGCCAATTCAAGAGCATACTAAAGATAAATGGCGATGCCCTAAGTTTCAAACCCCATACATCCACCATTAACGTATAGGCGAGCTTAGAATTCAAACATTTCAACTGCTAATTCTTGACTAGGGGATTACTAACAAATCTCAAGCAAGATACATCAAAATGTAAATAGAGAATGGAGCTCAAAAATCACTTGGGAGATGAAAAATAAAGCAATGCTAGACAACCCTAGCATGAAATGATCAAATACACAGGAATTCAAACCCAAAAGTTCTCATAACATCAATGTGCTATCCATAATCATCAACTAAAAGCAAAGCAATCAAAAACATACCATTATGAAGCGAAAATTGATCTCAGAAATAGTAAATGCGAAATTCAATGGTGTCCACAAAGAATAGGGACAGGAATGCACAAGAAATTGCCACTCAAATCAACAATTCGCAAACTCGGTGCCTCAAATCCAAATCTGACACTCACAAGAATGCACTCCGTAGCTCAATCAATGGCAAACAATAGCATAATGGCATAAAAGTCCTCAAAAAGTGGTTAAATACATCATCTTCCAATGGTACAGACAACATTAAATGCAATCGACAAGACAGTCAGAAAACCCAGGAATCCGACTACAGGACAGAATCCAGAAAAATTCGGCCCATGCAGAAATCCGCGAAGACTAAAAATCTTTGAATCACAGTGCACAGCCAGAGTCCGAGCAGGATCTGGGAAAATCCGGCCCGGGTCGAAAGTCTCGAACTTCAGTGAAAACCCGAACTTTGCTCAAAATTAAAGATCTTCAATGAATAACTTAGGGGAATCAGCAAGGCAATCAAAATAAACATTGGAGCACGTGCCCAAAAATAGGATAAAACCTCAAAATGAAAGGGCCAAGAAACCAAAACCAAAGCGAAAG
The DNA here is from genome assembly GCA_007258455.2 of Sequoia sempervirens. Lineage (NCBI taxonomy): Eukaryota > Viridiplantae > Streptophyta > Pinopsida > Cupressales > Cupressaceae > Sequoia > Sequoia sempervirens. The sequence goes on from VDFB02270651.1 coordinate 550,272,761, forward strand.
AGGGTCCCTGCTTTCAGCGGGGCATGTGTGCAAAAACTGCACAACAAGTTTGATGTTGAAAGCATCAAATCCCTGAATAAGATCCCATACCCTATGTTTGTAATTAGTCATCCTTCTATCATGACACAAGTATTGTTTTCTCACTTGCTTAACCACTAATTTTGAATCTCCAAACACTTGTAGAATCTTAACCTTCTTTCTTAGTGCCATAAGAAATCCATGAATCAAAGCCTCATATTCAACTACATTATTACTACAGGAGTCTATGAGTAGTATAGAAGGTTTTACCTTTAGGGCTAATCAGCTCAAATCCAACTCTATCACCTTGCTTCGATTTTGATCCATCAAATCTAAGTACTTTGTACATTAATCCTAGTAGTTGGGGTGGGATTGATGCACATTTGTATCTATTCTACTGTTGTTTGGCATAGGATACATTCTAGTTATGAGTGAGCAACATTATGAACTCTACACCAGCTAGGAAGAAGCAACTCTTCAAAATTCATGTCCCTACCCAATTGGATCTAATCGGCTATGCATTTCTAGATGAATTCCTCAAAGCTATCCAATAGACTAAGTTGATCATCAACTTCTTCTAATGACTCAATCAATGCCCTAGTACTATTGGATTCTAATGTGAGCTCTACCGGTGTGCTCTGCAACATAAAAATTTCTTTTGTATTTGATTCTGAAATAGGGGCTATCAATACATAATTCCCCATACTGACTTCTGATACCAATATCTCATTTGAAGTATTTTGATATTCAGTAATTACATACTTCATTCTGGGCTCTCTCTCAATCCTGATTTGATTTGGTAATCCTTTCTAGGGAAGCCACATGTGGGAATGATCAATCAACACATATCCGTTTAGTGCCTTACTGAACTCTCTACCTATAATCAAACCATAAGTATTGGGAATTTTTGCTACTTGAATATTAATGACTTGTTGGATTCTAAGATCTGATGCAATCTGCAAGGGGACCATATTTAATTCTCTTGTCCAACTAAGTGACCTTCTTTTAAGAGACTACAGGAGCAATGCCTAGGGCTCTACAGATAGCAAAAGGCATAACATTTGTGGAAGCCCCTGAGTCTAGTAGGCAGTTGCGTAAATTCTTCCCAAAGATGCGAATAGAAATTAGAAAAGAGGGAGTTTTTGTCTTGCCTTGAAACAAACTTAACTTAGTATCAGCTTGTGCAACTTGACCCTTATCCTTTTCCTTCCCTTTATCTCTAGACTATGTTTTGGTTTGACCTTGATCTTTTAGCATTTGAGAACTAGAGGTCCTTCCAAGCACTTCACTAGTTATCTTTTCTTGGGGGACTACATTAGTCCTAAAGGCTCCTAAGACTACATTTCTGATTGTAGGAACTCTTAGTAACTCAAAAGCAGAAAGACTTACCTTTAATTTCTTGAGTTCTTTAGCTAAATTATCACTCAACTGCTCCACATTCATGTCAATATGCAAGTCCTTGGGAGGATTCACCAGCTTCTCCTTTCCTTCATCCACATTCCTACCTTTAGAAAAATTAGATTGTCCTCCTTTTGACAAATATTGTGTAGGAACATGAGGATAGGATAGATTATTACCTGCATTGGGATTTGGACATGTGGTGAAATTGTTTAGAGGGATTGATGTACTAAATGGGCCTCCAGCTTTTGGATTTCTATTAGGCCTGTTCCTAAAGTCATATCTTCTTGTATGTTGTTGGAACATTTGAACCTCTTTAATGCCATTTTCTTCTTCATCTAGAGGACCATTGTCATTCTTCGTTTCTTCATTGAACAATTGTGAAACTTCATTTGCATTGTAAACTTGTTTTTCTTTATCATCACATTCATTTACCTCTTCTTTTGTCCTATTCTCTTCACTTCCTGGGAAAGGAGCATGATTCAACACCATCACTGAGGAGTCATATGGCCTAGATAGTACCAATTCCTAATTATTGGAGTTGTTTTCCACTTCAAATTGAAAGATGGATGCAACAGTCTGGAATTCAGGGAAATCCAACTTAGAATGTTGATTTGTCTTGTGGAGTCTACACCATCCAGATAAAGTTGCCTTTGCCAAATACAAACCACTTGGAGGCTTCTCTTGACTAGGAGGTTGATCCAATGGAGTAGGGACACCTCCATTGTTCAACCTTGTGTTCCATGTTATGTTTTTCCTAGGTGGTTGTCCTCTTTCAAATCATTTTCCACTTGTCTATCCTCTATCAAAGTTCTAACCAGATGATTTCCGCCTATCAAAAATTTTCCCATGTAGTTTTGTAGAATCTTGACTCTCCCTATTATAATTAGACTACATATTCCTCTGAGCAACTTGGAGCTAACTATTTTGGTTCCTTAGGTATGTCACCTCCATATTCAACTTCTTAACCTGTTATATCGGCTCATCCAATCTTTCTTTGTCAGGATTACTATAAGGAGCCAAATTTACATTTTTCTCGGGATACCCAGCTGCTACTCCCAAACTCATAGACTAATTTACTACTTCATAATTCTACAAGTATGCGAGAAAACTAGCCTACTATTATGGGTGAAGGGGTTGATTGAAAATTTGTTGGGGATAACTAGTTACTGGTGGTATTTGATTCATTGGAGGACTTGGATGTGGGACTAAAGGCAAGTGTGGCATTGGATTCATAATGGGGGTGTGGTTAGTGAGAGCTTGGTTAATTGCTTGAATCTGTCTTGGGTGAGCAATAGGTCCTAAGAATGGAAAAGCTCCAGACAAGTGTTGTCTTAGATTAGTCCTGACCTTGATAGCCTCTGTGTATGCATCAAACAAACTATTTGGAGGATTTGGTCTCCACTTAAGAAAAGTGGTTGTAAGACTATCAAGGGCTTCATAATATACTTTCAAGGTAGTAGCATCATCCATAGAATAGGGGGACTACAACCTAGTATATGCTTAATGGAATCTATTATTGAATGAACCTATAGGCTCGTTAACTTATCTCTTAACCTTAGTGAACTATAGGTATAGCTCATTAGCACTAATAGGGATCTTAAAATTCTACAAAAATGCATTCTCCAATTCAGTCTAGTTATGAATTGACCCAGCAGGTACATGATTGTACCAATAAAATGCATCTTCTCCTAGAGAATAAGGGAAAATTCTACATGCAACATCCTCATGGTTGATCCCCCTATCCCTAAGACAAGTCTGAAAAATCTTGATGTGTTCCTTTGCAGTTCTATTAGGGTCATTGATGTGAAATTTAGAACAAAAATATTCAAGATTCTTGGGCATAACATTGTAGTTATTAAAGGACAATGGTGACATGTTGTTTTCCAAGAAAGCCATTGGTGGTGGTGGAGGTGGTAAAGGTTGATTAACGGCTTGTTGGGGTTGTTGAATGGGAATAGCTTCATAATCAAATGGAGATGGACTTGATAAAGGTGAGGATGATGGGGATGATTGGAATGGTGTGGAAGATAATAATTCTCCCCTTCTTCTAGTCCTCCTTGACCTAGTGGGGGCTTGCAGCTCTTGAAATTATTCCTTTCCCAGTGTAGATTTGGTTCTTCTTCGAAAACTCTGTAGAGAAATGGCAGATAGAAAACAATCCAGCTTGCTTATTTAGGCCCTCCTTCTAGTTCCAATCTGTTGATGGTATTTTTTGCACAGCAGCAACTCAGACAAAATATGGAAATCCTATCTCTCTTGAAAGGTAAATCTCTATCAGCAAGCCTCAAGACATAACCCCAAGGTCTCTAATGTCAAGTCTTGACAATGCATAAACAACTCAGTGATAAATTTGAAATTGTTGGTAATCACATGGGAACTTAAAAAAAAAATGTTGGAACTTCCAAACTTATCAGATCTTGCAATATAATGATACTTAAAATTCTAAATCTAACTCAGATTCTAAAAGAAATGAAAAAAGATAAGGGTTTAGAGAGATCCTAAGATTAAAATTATTCCTAAGACAATTAATGTAAATGATAAAACACTCAAAGTGGACCAATCCCTGTTTAACCCAGATTTAATCTACAATTTCACATAAAGGATTCAATCTTCTAAGGAATAAAATATTTTTAGATCATTAAGCATCCACCCAAATCAACCCTATTTTACAATTAAAATGAATGAATACCCACAATTGAACTTAGTACACAAATTTAAGGCCCAGGCTAACTTTACACAACCTACAATCAACAAGCTACTAAAAGTATGGACCAAGGATTGCTCAAACACTTCAAATATCAAATCATAAACACCATTGCATCACATCTAATTCTAAATATAACATATAACTAATGATCTCAAAGCAATCTTAAAGAGATGGAATAACAAGAACCATGCAATATGAAAAAACACAAGAAAGAGAACCAAAGAACAATGTCTTTACTTATATTGAATCACCCAATGTTGCAATAATTTCAGTATTCAGTGTAACAACACTTGCTCTCAGAAAATACTAGCTCCCATCTCTAGCTCTTGCAACTATCACTTAAATTTTTCTAACCCTTACAAATGGCACAAGATCCTCAATTTATAGAAATCCCTCCACTAGGTCGGCCCAAATTAGGGTTTACAAAAAAGGTCAGCCAAGTTAGGTTAGCCTAGAAAGTTCCAATAAAATAAAAATTGCATTTAATTCTTGGGGCTTCATTCAGGTCAGCTTGGGTTCTTACAAAAATATCCTCTTGGTGGCAAAAAACTTGAAGTCATCCATTTTGCTGGCCAAAAGTCGCATGCCTGGCACAAAAATCTATGTGGCTGCAAGTTGGTGATTTTCTCTCTCCTTGTTAGCTTCTAATTATTGGATAATTCCCTAAACTTCACCAATACCTCCTTCATATCTTCTAAATTTAAAATTGGAATAAATTTAATTCTTGTCATATTATTTTCAAATTCCTCCAAATATTGGGGCATTACCTTATTCCATTCAATTTGTAACTCATGATACTTATCAAATTTTAAAATATAGATTGCTACATCTTCCAGAATTGGAGTACCATCAAAATGAGCATATATCTCATGCCACCATCCCTACAATCTACCAACATTCATATTCTTCTAGCCAAACTTCTTCCTACCAATCATTATTTCAAAGAAATTGATGCAACCATCATGTATCTCCTTCACCTTCCCTTCTATTTTTGTTATCTTCTTCAGAACCTTGGACAAGAGCTCCTTTCTATAATTCCAAACCTCAATCCATTCCTTTACCTTATCAACCTCATCTCGAGAAAGGATGTCCAACTTGACCAACTCATTCTTAGGCATCTGCAAAATTTCATTCTTAGTTGTTTCATTAATATTCTGCCAATCTATAACAACCTATGAGATATGTTCCAGAAAATAAAAATCATTGGTGTATATCTTCAGAATCTACTCAACTACTTCATCCGCTCTGCTACTAACATATTAGAGCCAACTATGTGTGCAATGTACAAAGGATTTTATCCTTTCAATCTATGTAACTACCCCCTTATGAAAAAATACTTCTAGCACAACTCCCTCACTTCCCATTGTCTACAGAGGCAATAAGTGTTGCACATATTTATACACATTATTCAATTGCTTTTGCAATTTTTTATTTTTCTCTATTTCCTTATCTAATCTCCTTATAATTGCCTAAGAGGACTCTTAAAACTCTTCCTTTTCCTATTCTCTAGTTGTGGGCCATAGGTTGATTGTTTGTACATTGCAATTTGAGGATCTAGCTTCATCTTTAAACTTATTAGTTGGAAGAAGAGCTACGTGGATAACCCTATTATTAAACTCATCCCTAGCAATCCTAGAAACTATCTTGGCCCTTTTTCTTTGCTTAGGTTTCCCCCATTGTTCAAGCAATTTATCCCAGCTTGGGGTCTCCTCCTATACAATAAGTGGCTTCTTGCTAAGCCTCTTTTCTAACCATTCTATTGTTGAAGATGATTTAGTTCCCATCTCATTGTTGGTATCATCAACCACATTTGTTTCACTATCTTGTTTAACTTCTAGTTTATTTTCCTATCCTTCCTTGTCTTGATTAGGACTATAAGCAACATCTTCTTCTCTATTATCTTCTTCCTCAAGATTACTTTGGGGCTCATCAACTATTACCTTCTCAAGGGACCTTGATATTTTTCCTTGAGCAACCTTCGGTTCTATGTTCTTGCTTTCAGCTCTAGAGGTTGATTGCTTGATTTCTTGGACAAAATTTCTCCACTCTCTACTATCAGGAGTAGAAATATTGTCATCATCTTCATTCAGCTACTCAAGGTTATTAGATATATTTCCCTCCTCTGGAAGTGCCTCAAAATTTTTTACATTTTTATGTGAAGAAGGTGGAGAAGGAATGGGATAATTATTTCCTAGAGATACTCTCCTCTCCATATCATTTGTAGGTGCATTTTCATCTTTCATCTCTTCTTTTTTATCTTCACTTCTTCTATTTGAGCAACCTTCCACTTAGGAGAATTTCTAATCACATAAACTTGGGGATTTTCCCCTGAACTCTCCAACTCTACCACCTTTGTAGTAGAGGGAGAATCTATGGCAGCCTCATTCTTTCTAGCTTTTGCAACCTTTTGCCTCTTAGTAATTATTCTCCTTTTCCTCATTGGTTGTGAGGTCTCTCCTACTTCGACATTAGTGTTGGCTTGAGGAACCTTAATATTAGGAAATGAATTTTCTCCTAGCTTTGTTTGTACTTGGATCCTAGTTCTTCTTTTAATGGATACTATTTCTTCAAAGGCCTCTTCATCATGGGGCTCCAAGGATTCATCCTCCTTGTTGATTTCAGCTACTTCTTCATCTTGAGACTCAAAGTCTCCCATTAAATCATAGCTGCACTTGACACCTTCAGCTTCTAATTCCAACATTTTATGCTTAACCCATAATCTAAAATACTTCTTGATAAGCTCATTAATTTGATTCAAATCAATTATTTCCTCTTTAGTCCAATTAATTTGAGGCAATGGCTTGTTCTTGTAAGGTTCATAGTCATGGTATTGAAGAATATCTGCATCATTATCTTCCACCTGATCAGGCACTTCCACAACTTTTTATAGTCTGATTAACTTCAATGGTATCCTTGATAATCTTCTTTTGATGGCTTCCCATTCATCCCCACAATTGGCCCAGTCGTCCTCTATGTGGTCTTTGTGCCTAAAATTCATATTAGCCTGCTTCATGGCCTTTCCATAAGGATCAAAATTACTGCTGATTAGTGTGGGAGTACAACTCAAATTGGGTCATCTCCATCTTAGAATGCTAAGCACTCTTAATAGAAGGTAAATCCTCCAATACTCCTATTCTTGATGGGAACTATGATCCTAATCCTTTCTTCTTAATGTTTCCTTGTTGCAGGACTTCTTCACAAGGTACCATTTGTTTTGTCAATTTTAACAGGATGAGCTTGTTAGCGGGGTACCGAGGTAGTTTGAGAGGAACAATTGGTGATCCTTACAGCCAGATGTATATGAACCTTTGGAATTGAATGAACCATTTTCCATATTGTTTATTAATTCCATTTCATTTGCAGAGATCCTCATATGAAGAGCATCTTGTAGCAATCTAGGAATATACACGAAGAAAGCATAATTGGCCCTTTTGTAGTTGGATGTTTTGTACTATAATTGTGGATATACCTCTCATATCTTATCTTTCCCTAGGACTCCTTTGCAACTGACAACCTTATATTTAGTCCTATGTGCCAGCATGTACACCAAGTATGAAATAATGGTAAACCTATTAGTCTTCTGCACACTTCTTAATTGGAAATCTATATTATTGCTAATGATCCTTTCCCAACGATAATTCTTGTTTCCTAGAATATGGGTAATGGAATGGAGCATCCAAGGTTGGAATATATGTTCCTCCTCCACTCCCATTACTCTATCCAAGAGAGTTATGATATCACAGTATTCTAGCTTGAAATCACTTATGTGCAGCTACTAGGGAAATTTTAAATAGTGTGGCTTTGGATTTAGTATCCATGCATTGTTCATTATCTCCAGAGCTCTGTTGGGGTCTTCCTCATAGAATTTAGTGGCTTCCCTAATGTTAATATCTTCAATAAGCTTGTGATGGGAGGTAATGTTGAAGACCTCTACAATTGACTCTTGAGTCAATTTTTCCATAACTCTATCTTGAGGCCCAATTATGATTCTTGTCCTGGAGTCATAATGCTTTGTACACTCAAAAACTAACTCCAAACATAGTTGTGTGGGTAGAAATCATGTTGCTTGTGATAATCTGATGTGAGTGATCTTTTGAGCCAACTCAGTTGGTTCCTTTCCAAACATCCTCTAATGGAAGTCATCATAGTCAACATGGCCCATACTGGTATCTGCAATCCTTGACCATGTAGAGGAAATCTTTTTTTCTGGCCAAATGCCTTTAAAGTCATATTCCATCCTTTCTTGTCTCTTTCTAACTTCCTCCTGTGCTACAACAGCCTTGGTTTTGATGGTTTTTCAAGGACTAACCTCAACCTGCATCTTTTAAAAATACCATAATCACCAAAAGGAAAGCACCAACATAACATATTCCAATAACCAATGTAATTAATTCAAGGTAAACCACTGACAATACAATTAAATCATACTTGAAACTCCCTTAACTAAATAATTACCCCTAAAATGATCATTTTCTCATCATTGAAGCACATGAAATCATCAAAAGCAATCATCATGATCATAGATTAACCCTTTATTAAGTTATAAGACAAAACATAGAAACTCATAAAATCTTAGCCTACTCGGATAATCCGAGTTAGCTAGGATTTACCGAACTTAGCCACTTGATGGTAAAAAAATTACTTTTCACTAATGAATCAAAATCAATGAGATCTCAAGCATTAAATCATCATAGTACAATTTGATCAAGCATTCAAATCATCATGAAATTACATGTAAGCATTAAGAGTGAAGTCCATAAGAAGTTTGGAGATTCCACCACACCTCGGATTACCCAGATGAATCGTTCAGGCAATCCAAGGTAGCTAGAAATTACTGAAAGAAGGTCAAGACCAAGATTCTCTAAGTGCAAACATGTCAGGGTATGAAGTTTCCATCAATTCGAGCCACCTCATATTTTCTGAGATTTCGCCAGGATGATAAAAAAATGATAAGTGTCGAGAATATTTGTCTCAAAATAATGGAAATCACATATTCGCCTCAAACGATTGATCAATCACACTATTTCATGGAAAAATTTGAACGTTTGTGCGCAATGTTTTAATCCATTTAGATCTAAACCTTCATACTCAAGACTCATAGGTAGGGGACCTTCAAACTAGGATTTGAATTGAATTAGAAATGAAGGAAGGACCGATTCTTTCATAGATTCTATACTCAATATTTTGAGGGAGAAGCCCTAAAATGCATTCACCAAATTAAGTCATTCAAACAAGAACCCTCGCTTACTCAACCAACATGCCGTAGAAATTTTGATTTGCAATGATAAACCCTAAGACACGTAGGAAAACTTGAACCCATATGACTATGCAATATCAAGAAAGGATTCAATGAGAGATCAACAATAAAATCAATGTCATGGATGAAGAATGGGAAAGACATACCTTGAAAGTGCGCAAAACCAGAGAACACACCCAAAGTCTGCAAAAGATACCAAATCCACCAATGATCACTTCCAAGTGAATGGAGTCTCACAATAGAATAAAAATTGATTACTCAAGGGAGAGCTCTCTATCCTTTTTGTAAGAATTGGCTATGAAGGTAGCCACCCAAGATATAGAGGCCTAATAGAAAGCATAAGCATAAGAGAGATAGAAGCAATATGACAAGAATAGACTATATTCTTATCAATGAATGCAAATATGATGAGCTATACAAAAGTACATAGGAGACCCCTTAGTTATATAGCCAAGGTGAGAACATAGAAGGGCATAAGATTATGACAAGTGTCATAATCTTATGACATGAGAAAATTGTGAAAAGCTATCACTCCACCTAAACTGGAAAAGTGATAATGTGATAATCACCAAAAATGGTGGATCACCCACAAAAGGTGGAGAGGTAATAACATGATGTGTCCACAAAAGGTGGAAGTGATAAAATAATGACATGTCAAGTCCACCAAAAGTGGAAATTCTCCAACTACCTCCTATGTGGTCCCTAAGTAAACTTAACTAAGGTGTAATTATGACCTAGGACAAGGTAAAACACTTTTAATTACACCAACACCCCCGTTAAGTGCAACTTAGGGAGAATGTACACAAATGCAAACAATGCAATATGGGTCCCGACAACTAGGCCATGTTAGGTACCCATGTACAAATTCAATGCAATCTCTCACAACCAGAGAAAAGGAGAAAACCTAGTGGGACAAAACTCCTCCCCAAAAGAGAGAAACAAAACAAGAAACAGACTATAGGAAGGATAAAACCTCAAGTGAGGAAAAATTCCCCCCCATAAGAAGAATGAAGAACTCCTTGCAACCCCCCCTCAATGGAGAGTCATTGCTTAAATGTCACAATGTCAAGAGTCCCCAAATCTTAGCTAAAGAAGGAGACAAAGAAGAACAATGTGAGGAATGATGTAGAGCGGACCAAGGATGATGATGAGTCCTCCAAATGTTGTTCCAAAAGAAATGCCAAACTATGCAAAGCACTGATAGAGAGAATCAGGTACAACTACAGAAGATGACACATAACTGGTGACTGAGCTGAATCTATCAACTCAAGAGTAACTATAGAATCTATCAATGAAGAACTGTAGATGAACCAACACTGCAACAGGAATAAAGTTGGAACCAAGAAGACAACTGTGTGAGCATCAACTAAATGCTCATCAATAGCATATTGGTACAATCTAAGTCTCACTAGAGCCATGCACCAAGTGTTTAGATGTAGAATCGAACTTTTGAAGATAGGTAGAGTGTTTCCAAAATAGGAGTGTTTATATGGTGACTAGTCCATCTCACTGAAATGCATGGGTAACTAGCTGTTGCATTCGCTGCATAGATAGGAACTAACACTAGATACATAGATCAATCAAAAGAAGAATACGGTATGATAGAGTACACTGAAATAGAAGGATTGTGGCACTTTATTTTAGTGCGATTACAACATTAAAAAAAGGAGAACTACAATGACCATGATCAAGATGCAAAAGTGCAAGGGAAACTCTGAAGAGCTAGGGAGTGCAACTGGACCTTAAAACTTCAACGAGCAATAAATTCTACCAAACAAAAAAATTATGAAGAAACATCAGCACCACTAGAAAGTTGAGATCTCCACCTTTCTGACGATATTTCATTTGCAAAAAAATTCCATCTGAAGCAAAAGTTATGTAAAAATGAAAAAAAGGCCTAAAAAAAGGACCTTTAAACTAACTGAGTGCAAAAATCAATCACTAAAATGTGTCAAAAAATTTCGCCCCTGGTCGGCCATATGACCCCCCTTATTCAAAAGGTAAAAATATAAAAAAATTATTCACTGCTCCACCATTGGTGGTGAGCGGGTAGAGAGAGAGGAGTGGGGGTCAGGCCCCAATAGCCATGCCACCCATGGGCCACCCCACCCCATATACCGTCGGCCTTACAAAATATTTAAACAAAGGTTATTAAATAACAAACTTTATATAAAGCAAGGTTTATATTGAGAACCCTTATAAAAAGTCGATTAAAAAAAACTTATCACCAATAAACTGTTGATCTTAATAAAAGAAACCCCCGATCAATGTGTGAAGCTCATTTAATGGATGTTGATCTCTGCCTGCCGAAGAAAGAGGGCTCGGTATATAGAGGGATCAATGAATCTCTAAAGAATTTGATGAATGCAACGATTCTTCCTCTGTCAGGCCAATTGGATGCAGTGAAAATATGTCAGACAGATGAACATGGGCATGCTGATGAGGATTGAGAACCTAGCGCAAAGACTCTATGAAAGGTAAAGAATATGCTAGAATATTCTACCAAATCTATAGCAATGGCGTGACAGTAGATTCCACGTACTAGTGTAGATTGTTTCAGTGTCAATGGGAAAACTTCATACCACGCCGAGGTTGAGATGTAACCAATGCAAAACCCTATACCCACTAGTAAAGTGACCGCTGAGCAGATCAGATGGCAAGGTACCCGATGCCAGGATGACACAAGTTGACTAGAACTGGGTATCGAAATAAATGTGTCGATAATGTACAGATTATGTAGGGAATATGGTAGATGTCGATCCAAGGTTGAAAAACTACAGTCGCCTTCAAATGTTGATTGTAATGCCGATTCAGATCTGTACAAGGCAACAAAAAATGGTACCGGCCGATGCAAATGGAGTAGTTGCTAGTCAAAAAAAAATGTTTGATGCTGACCAAATCGCTAATGAAAGTACCCAGAGGGGACGAGGGTGAATAAAAAAGCACGACCGAAATAACCTGCAAATAAATGGAGTTGGTGACGTCTTGGATGACCGATGCAGAGAGTTGAAGGGCTGACAAAATAGGATGTCATACCATATGCTCAATACACTGAAAACGTAGGTAGATGTCAAGACTTGTACACCGATCTGGTGGAGAATGACTTAGCCATCCACTGCATAGGCCACCACTTGTGCCATCCACTTGCTGATGGAGCTAAAGAATATACTGCCTAGAGATATCTGATACAATAATTTTTTCCCCAAAAATTTGATATAAATTGCAAAAATATTTAACTGAAATATTTTTTGTGAAAATAAAAAAATTATACCGATTTGGAGTTCCATACGGCCTCCGGGCAAAATTTGTTTGCCTCAGCTTGCAACTGATAGTGTCCAAAATCGATAAATTGGTAGTCGATCTTTAGGTTTTCGGGCCTCCTAGACACGATGGCAGGGTTGGATTTGACCCAAACTACTCCAAAAATATGGCTACCTTCTAAATCAGGCAACCAACACCCAGCTTCAAACCTATGCATATTTGGCCTCCAATGTCCAACTGGGACAAAACAAAAGGCAAATATTGACTATCTCGGACACTCCAAACGCAATGGTGAGCTCAGATCTAATGCAACAAGCTCCCAAAATGCACCTGCAATACAAGGCCAAAAATGAAACTCCCCCAGAATCTGGTATTTCTATCAAGAAAATACAATATTGCACTCAAGATCTCTCCAAAATGACAATCCAAAGGCACTCCAATGGCTTGGATACCATGTAAGAACTGGCTATGAAGGTAGCCACCCAAGATCTAGAGGTCTAATAGAAAGCACAAGCATAAGAGAGATAGAAGCAATATGACAAGAATAGACTATATTCGTATCAATGAATGCAAATATGATGAGCTATACAAAATTACATAGGAGACATTTTGGTTATATAGCCAAGGTGAGAACATAGAAGGGCATAAGATTATTACAAGTGTCATAATCTTATGACATGAGACAATTGTGAAAAGTTATCACTCCACCGAGAGTGGAAAAGTGATAATGTGATAATCACCACAAAAGGTGGAGAGGTAGTCACATGATGTGTCCACAAAAGGTGGAAGTGATAAAATAATGACATGTCAAGTCCACCAAAAGTGGAAATTCTCCAACTACCTCCTATGTGGTCCCTAAGTAAACTTAACTAAGGTGTAATTATGACCTAGGACAAGGTAAAACACTTTTAATTACACCAACACTTTTCAAGGTCGTTCAAATGCAAATGACCAAAATGAGAGAAAAACTTAAATATATTACCTTTTAAGCGCCATAAATGACCTCAATTAATGCATGATGGGACGGTCGAATTTAGAAAATACAACCCAGGCATGGATTTCTGATCATCTAAGGTACCACAGATTGTCTAACTAGATTAGGGTTCGGATAATCCGAGATTGCTCATATTTTTTGAACTGCCTCTTTACTTAGACAATTTTTCCAGATTTTCAAGTTTTTGATCAAGGGTCAATTCCTAAAAGCTAGAAGCTGCAAGATGACATCTCAAATGAAAATTTATCATTAAGCACATGGGTGGATCAAGACCAAAACTGAGGGACTTATCCCTTAAGGGGATGAATTCAAGAACCTATGAAAAGCAAACATGAAAGCAAAGCAAGAATGAGGGCCCTTTCTTTCAGTGAGGCATGTGTGTGAAAACTACACAACAAGAACCCTTGAAGCTTGAAGCAATCCTAGACACCAAGGAGGTAAAAAAGGGTAAGAAACAGGGTGTATAATGAATACCTAGTTAAATGGCATGGTCTACCACCAGAGCATGCAACTTGAATGAGTGAGGAAGACATCAAATACAATGGTACTTCTCTGTAGCAACTGATCTCAGGTGGAACTTGAGATCTTTTCAACCCCAAGTGTATGGTGCAAGGGCATCTAGGGGGTTCTCATGCCTCCATGGGGCGTTTTTATTCTTGTTTTTTTTTTCAATATGTACTTGATGTAATAAGATCCAATGGACCATTTGTAATAGGTTGTAATAAGTGTCAAAGTCCAAATATAAACTTGGTGCACCTAGGTCCAACAAAGGAAGAAGTTGCCAAGGTGCAACCAAGTAATGATATTGATGTAATTTGGTGATTCAATTCCAATTAGGTGTGTCTAGGGTCATTTGGTGGTCATCTGATTCATTTGAGTCATGCAAATACTTCAAACTCTTGTGACAATTCATAGTTGTCAAAAGTTGTCAAAAGTTGCTTAGCAACTTGGACAACTTTTCAAAAAAGGTAGTATACACACTAACCAATGGTCTCCTCATTAAAAAAATAGTTGAGGACCATTGGAAGAGGTTGAGTCATGTTTAAAAATCCTCCATGTGGTCGAGGAAAGGTTGATGATTGGAATTTTGAAGGATTGAATGAAAAAAAAACTCTATTTTTCTCTAATATTCTAGCATTTTTCTTTGTTTTTCTGCTTGGTATGGATTGTGACATAATTGTACAAGCTCAAAACACGTAAGGGCTGATAGAGGAGAGAGTTACCTTTATCTTGGCAGTGATTTGAAGCAATTTTGTCAAGGAATAAGAAAGTTACATCTATTTTTCTAGAAGTGGGTTTGAAACCCACCAAACTAGGGTTTGAACACAAATATGCTTATATCTTCTCATTCCATCATGGAAAAAATCTAATTCTTGGTGGAATGGTAAGGTTAGGAGTACCCTTTATGTTGCAAGTGGTTTTAGGGAGAGAAATTGGGTTTGGCGTGACATCCTTGATGCCCTAGGCCTGGCATCTCTATGTGATAGGCCTAGAATTGATCTTTGAAGTGAGTATCTTGCAAATTGTAGAGTGTTCATTGAAGGATGATGTATGAAATGTGTCAAAGAGGGCTTGGGGAGTCCTAAGGAACCTGTTGGTGGCATTAGGGGTGTTGGGGTGTGCCTAGATAGGTTGGTTCCTTCATTGTGCAGGCCTAATTAGGCTTCTTGGTGGCATTGAAACTCAGTAACTTGGATTAACTCCTTTTAGTGTCTTATCTTGTGAATTTTGGGACTTGTTGAGGTCCTTAAGGGGTATATAATTCTAGTTTCCTATCCCTAATTTTATCCTTAGCAAAATTTTATTTTGACTATCCCAATTGGACAGGGGTACAAGGATGCATAGGCTTATATGGGAGTGATTGGTAGTTGGGAGTTTCTAAACACAAAGTTAAGTTGTATGGTCATAACCTATCATGTTGAGTGTGTCCAAGCCTCCTCCAAACCCTTTGGTCATGTTTGGATGTGAGAGCCCAAGTTGGGTGGTTGGGTTTCTTTGGTGAAGGAATAGTGGAATTGGTGTGTCCACTTAGAGTATTTGAGAGAAGCTTTCTAAGAAAGTTCTTGCCTCCCTGCATGCTTTGCATCAGTGTACAAAAGTGGTTAAAGATTGGCATCATTAATAAAGTGGTTCCACATTGAGAAGTGGACCCAGAGACATAGCTCAAACATATGGCTGAACTTTGTTAACAAACAACTAAATACCCATCAATATCCATTGATGCATCTACTAGCAACATAGAAGTAACTAGTAGAATGACAAGCAACAACACTGAATAAACTGATGTGAAGGAAAAATTATTTGTTAAAAGGTGCAAGAAAATTGAGAGGGGGGTGAATCATTTGTCACCAAATACAAACTCAAAACTCAAAACACTTATAAATTTCTTATCCACTTAATTCTATCACTAAGTATGAGCATGCAATGTAGATAATAGAAATGAAAATCAACACAGTGAACACCAGATTTTACATGGAAAACCCATTAAGGGAAAAACCACAGTGAGGATTAACTCACAATATAAAGTAATAGCAAAACTGAATACAAGAGGCTCACTGCCTATAGATAGGACTCACTATCCAAAAATGGAGTCTCACTGCCTATAGATAGGACTCACTATCTAAAATGGAAGACTCACTTCCTATAGATACAGAGATACACCACACCAAATTACACACATTCGTAGCCTTGATTAAAAGATTGTAGAAACCTTCAGCTCGCTGCTTTCAGGAATCTAACACAATAAAGTATTGCTACCTCAACTCACTTTCACACAACTCTACTTCTCACTTGTGTCTTACTTTGTTACTTTGTATGATTTAATTCTTCACATCTCAACTTGCATTTATACCATCTTCAATCTTAGAAACTTTCTCCAAGGTCAACCACATACGCTTCATTTCATAAATTCAAATTATATTGGCAAATCAACATTCCCACGATGGAAAGGAATGAGAGTGAACCACACTAATACTTAACTACAACCCAAAACCACATCTTGGATCAAACAGACACTTCCATAATTAAATGTTAATCCTACGTATGAAGTGTGAACTCTAGGTCAGCTAAACCTAATGAAAACACAAATGAACTTTGAAGTACACACTTCCACATCAAGAAGACAAAATTTGGATGATGTAACATGTTTCATCATGCACGAGAACACATCTCAAATACCTCTAGATACATCTGCAGCAAGTGCAACATACTTCAAACACAGATAACCTTCCAATAGTCCATCTGGACTGTGCAAACACACATAGCAACTTTGAAAATCAACTTCCAAAGCACCAAACCACAAAAATCTCTACCAAAACCTAGATAACAATATTAAAAGACATATTCTATATCTCCAAGACCTAAAACAAATCAGCAGAGGACTATAGAGCAGAAAAATTTCTCCCAATCCATAGACAAACAACTCTACCAAACTAGTTCACACACTGGTGAACACAACTTTCACACTCCATCAAACTAGAAGCTACAAATTAGGAGTTGTCACTAAGAGATCTCCAACAACAACCCTTCAAATCTACACAAACATAGGATCAACATAGAAGAAACGTGAAGCACATACCAAAGCACATTCTAAACACATACATAACTCTAACTTCACTCTTTATTAATTTTCTCAAAAGCACTTGGTAACCCATCATTTCAGCACATCTGCAACATCATAAGGATAACTCCATGTAGTCACAACATCTCAACAACATGTCAACTATACATGCACAATCTGCAACAATTTGAACTGTGTTGACATCAATGACAACATTAATGAAAACACCAACAAACTTGCTCATACTTGCAACAATCTCCCCCTTTTTCATTGATGGCAACACATTATGTGAAAAACCATCAAAGAAAACACTCTCCTTTATTTTCTAGATTACACAACATTCCTACACTCAATATTCCAAGAAAATACCTTCTCTTCCTCTTCTATTGTTTTTCAACTCTCTCTCCCCTTTGAATTCAATGGAAAATATCAAAAGCTCTGATCACTCCCCCTTGGGAGTGCACCCATACAACTCATATTGCATCAATGAAAACATTCTACTCCCCCTGCAGAGTAGATGCATTCATCGTTCCAAATAAATGAAGAATCTATGGATCCACTAGACTGATGTACCTCCATGTGCACCTAGTTTAGAGGGCCAATGACCCCCAAATTCTCCCTAAGATACTCAAAAGTATCCTTCAGAAGAGCCTTAGTAAATATATCTGCAATTTGTTCCTTTGTAGACACATACTCAAACCTGAATTTAATCTCCAATACCTTCTCTCTCAGGAAATGATATCTAATAGATAAATGTTTTTTTTCTTGAATGCATTACCAGATTCTTTCTCTCAACAACATTCTACTGAGGGGTTCTAGGAGCAAAAAAATGTCTCTTTATTCCATGCTCTTCACAAAATGCATTAAACTCACTAGAAGTGAATTCTCCACCTCTATCAAATATCAAACATTTGATTCTTAGGTTCACTTCATTTTCTATTCTTGATTTGAACACTTTAAACCTATCCAGAGCCTGAGTCTTCTCTCTAAGAAAGGCAACCCATGTCATTTGAGAATAGTCATCAATAAGGAGCATGAAATACCTATCACCATTTAGGCTTCTAATTCTAGTAGGACCAAAAAAAATTGTATGAATCAATTCCATCATTTTAGTAGTTGATTTCTCTTTTCCTTTGAAATTGCATATTGTCTATTTCCCTAACTGAAAACTTCAGCAAATAGTATTAGTAGGCTTTATGATTTTAGGAAAACCTTAGACAACATCTCTTGAACTAATCCTGACCAGATTATCAAATTTTATGTGTCCCATTCTCCATTGCCACATCCAACTTTCATTAAATTGAGATACAAGGCACTGACCATCAACACCCTTAAGTTGATAGATGTTTCCATAAGTTCTCCTTCCTACAACAACCATAGCTCCAGATCCTTTTCTGATATGACAAGTATTATCCTAAAACAAAAGTTTGAAACCTTTCCTACACATCTTTCCAAAACTCAAAAGGTTATTCCTTAGGCCCTTTACATAATATACATCATCAGTGTTGTGTATTCCATCAAAACTAATTGTACCTTTCCCAACAATATTTGCTCCAAAATCATCACCAAACTTGACCAAACCACCAACATAATTTTCAAGTTTAGTGAACTTAATTTTATCTTCGGTCATGTGATTAGAGCATCCACTGTCAACCACCCAATATTCTTCATCCTTTCTAGCATGAAAGGAAGTGAACAAAGTACCTTCCATCTCATCCTTCTTGTTCTCTGAATCACTTTTTCTAGCACATTTTTCAAAGTTAGCAAACACATATTTATTCTCCAAAGCTAAGAACAAGAATTCACTATCATCATCCTCATAATCAGATTAATCATTAGAGATTCCAACTTCTTCTCTAACATAATACAAGTTCTTGAATTTCTTATCCTTTCTATCTTTATGATCTCTATTCTTCTTATGTACAACTCTATTTGGACATCTTGAGGCATAATAACCAATATTACCACAACTAAAACATTTAAAAGGAAACATACCTTTATACTTTTTTGTACCTTTCTTTAAGTTCCTTGTAAAGTTCACTTCCAACTCATCTAAACCATCACTATCTGGATCATCTTCAGTCTTTTTTTCTTTAAATGTTGTTTTTTTCTTCTCTTCTTTCTTTCCAAACTTTCTCATCTCAAATGCAGACAAGGTGCAAAATAGCTATTCTTTAGTATATTTATTAGGATCATATATTTCCTCAATAATTAAAACCTTATCATTGTAACACTCTAGTAAGTTCATTAGAATCTTCTCAATTATATCTTCATCTGTCAGAATTCCCCATTGATTCCTAACTTCATTTGTTGCAAGATCAACCCTTTGGAAAAATCTTGCAATATCTTCACTTTCTTCCATTTTCAAATTTTCATATCTGCATTTTTTTTTAGCTTCCTTATCAAGTTTACTCTATCATTTCCTTCATAAAGATCTTCCAACTTCTTCCAAACTTCATAAGCAATGTCTAGAGAAATAACTTTAGTTCGCTCTATCTTAGATAAAGCACTGTAAATCACATACCTCAATTTTTCATTCTCCTCATAAGCAGAAACCTCATCTATAGTAGTAGGACCACTTTTTGGTGCAACATACTTTGTCTCAATAGCCTTCCAGGTCTTGTAACCAAGTGAGATAATGTAACCTCTCATCTGAACTTTCTAGTCACTGTAGTCAAATCCATCAAACATAGGGATCACCAATTTGTGTGCCATCAGATCTACCTCAAGTGATTAAGCTCTTCACCAAGGAACCAAAGCTCTAATATCAATTGTTAAAAGGTACAAGACAACTAAGAAGGGGGTTGAATAAGTTTTCACCAAATACAAAATCAAAACTCAAAACACTTATCAATTTCTTATCCACTTAATTTTGTCATTAAGTATGAACATGCAATGCAGATAATAGAAAAGAAAATCAACATAATGAACACAAAATTTTATGTGGAAAACCAAATGAGGGAAAAACCATGGTGATGATTAACTCACAATATAAAGTAATAGAAAAACCGAATACAAGAGGCTCACTGCTCGAATAGAAAGGCTCACTGCCTATAGATAGAACTCACTGTCCAAAAAGGGAGGCTCACTACCTAAAGATAGGAATCACTATCCAAAAAGGAAGGCTCGGTACTTACAAATACAAAAGATAATAGAAAGATCCACCACACCAAATTACACACATTCATAACCTTGATTAGAAGATTGCAGAAACCTTCAGCTCACTACTTTCAGGAATCTAACACAATAAAGTATTGTTGCCTCAACTCACTTTCGCACAAATTTGCTTCTCACTTGTGGCTTACTTCATTACTTTGTATGATTTAATCCTTCACATATCGACTTGCATTTATACCATCTTCAATCTTAGAAAATTTCTCCAAGGTTGGCCACATACACTTCATTTCATAAATTCAAATTAGGTTAGCAACTCAACATTCTCGTGGTGGAAAGGAATGAGAGTGGACCACACCAATACTTAACTATGACCCAAAACAACATTTTGGATCAAAAAAATGCTTCCTTAATTAAATCTTAATCCTTTGTATGAAGTGTAAACACCAAGTTGGCTAAACCTAATGAAAACACAAATGAACATTAAAGTACATGCTTCCACATCAAGAAGACAACATGTAGATGATGTAACACACTTTATCATGCATGAGAATTAATGCAGAGCAAGATGATATTTTCTTCAACCAATCAAGTTCAACTTATCTTTCAACTTGCAAACCCAATCTAGGGTTGGTTCTTTCACAATCCCACCTACTTTCTTGTAGGTCAGAAAACACACTTATTCAGTTATATCTCTTCAAGAAGGTCATTTAGGGACTTGTCACTGATGCAAAGTTAAAGGAAGACACTAACTCTCTCAACTTAAATAGCCACAACTTAATTTACATATGAAATCAGAGTTCCAAAAGTGCATTAGATCCATCAAACTCCATTATCTCAATTCATGATACTATAGGATTTTAGGTGAACTCCTCAAACACCCCAAAATCATCTGCAAGACAAAATAACTTCCACAAGAGAGAAATGGCAGAAATATCATGCTATCATTAAGATGCAAGAATGCCAAATTGAATATGAGATGATTACAAATGTACAAAATGCCTTGAATATATAGGCATGAGTGAAAACCTAAAATGTGTAAGATGTTGCCAAGTGTTAAAATCACAATATATGTGACAACATGTGAACCCTATCTAGGAAATGATAAAAAGATAGAGATAAGTTCTAGAAGGACAACTCATCTTCTAGAAGAAATCTTATCTCCTACAAACAAGGAAAGGGGAATTACCCCATTATTAAATGATTTATCTAATTAATGCAACCCAGGACTTAATTAATTAAATGCAAGACTTAAGTTAACTTATTTAAAGTGTAATTAAATAATTAATTACACCAATAGATACAAGGATTCAAAAGACTTCAATAGTGCACCCTCCAATGCATTGAATCATTCAAGAACAAATAAATCATCTCCAATAGTCCTTAAACAAACATGAACACAACATAGTCTTAACACTCACCAAGAACCCTAAATCCAACAACACAACCCATTAACATCACTATTCCCTCCATATCCCTTAATTCTTCAAGACTATCCTAAAGCTTTAGGCTGCAAATACTCTGTCCATAAAGGACAGTCACCCACAATCAATACAAGACTTGTATCTTCAAGAACTCAAACTTGTAAAAGATTCAAAAACATGTGAAATTCCCCATTGAACAACTCTTTGATGATTTTATGACTCTTAACAAGCATAATAACTATGTTAATGTGCCTCTTGTGGACTGTGGTAACCCTATTTACTCAGGACAGTCTGAATGATGATAAATCTAAACTTGTTTTCCCACTAAATGTTGAAGGTAATGACTCTTAGGACTTCCTTACACCTTTACCAAACACTGCCACAAGAAGGAATTCATTTTTAATCATCAAAACACAGGATCAAGGACTATATAGTATTTTTTTTTAGTTTTTAGTGAAAACACAGACTAGGGCTTCCTTGCACACATCCAAAACCATAAGCTATGGATCCACAACTCTAAAGTATGGAAGATAGCCTAAAAATTTTCCTTCATGAAAATTTTCAAATGATTTCACTGAGCCAATAAAGAGAAACAAAATTTCTTTTATTCACTGTTACCCTAGCAAGGGTTTTAGATAGGTTTGAGAAAAATGACTATATCTTGCACAATTCTTAGCTAAAATGCATGAAACATGATAGATTTGGAAGGTGACTGATAATATCAACTTTCAAGAAAATTCTTACATGTTTTCAAGTCCGTACAGGCGATAGATAAGCTTGAAAATAGTCAATTTTCTGGAAAATGTGCATAAAATCGGAGTTCTTTCATTATTACATCTAAGGATTCAATCACCAACGACCACAAAATGATTACAAAATACTTTTTAAAGGAATTTACACCATATATGATCAGTTTATAACCTCCTAACTGCCCTCAACCAACCAAAACCTCATTAACCACCTATTTACAACTTTTACACTTTTTGCAAATTGACATTATTTGTTGACAATTTTACATTTTTTGCCTAATACTCATCAAATGACTTTGAAATGACTTCTACAAATGGAAAATGGAATCATCTACAAAATAGAACCATGGAGGTGAAAAGGTGCTCCTGCACTAGTCACAAACACTTTCAGAGACCCATTTGTCTCTCATTCAACATATCAACCTGTTGCAGAAGGTTGTTTTCAACCATCTTGCACTAAATTGCCCTTCAATGCTGCTTCTATGCCAAATTATGCCTCTTTTCCAAAGGAGGTGCTCAAAATCCTTCACCCAAAACTCAAACCACTTCACCAAAAGATCCAACCAGTCACAAAACTCATAATTCCACCATTAGATTCATCAGAACACTTTAATTTTCTGTTGTCCCAAGCAAAAACTAATGATTTCAAGCCTAGCAATCAAAATTGCCAGAGTAGGGAACATGCTAAAAACCACCAAACGCTATCACCCTACCCTACAACCCTAAGAATCTTAAAACACGCATCTAAGAGGCCCATTCTA